>KV018617.1:35380-53672 GCA_001598015.1 Dorcoceras hygrometricum
AACATCACAATGTTCCATACCAATGAAACATGGTACTTCGCATCGCAGATACTAGTCTCTAGCTCAGGTGGCCTTATCCTCATTTTGACGGCCCAATCGACTAGGAACATGTTCAGAATACACAGTGACTATTAGATGTGTTTCATGATAGCCGTCATACCCACTATCACATCTAACATACACTTCGGTGTATTCTAGGTCTTTACTCAACACAATTGTTAATCATTATACAACACAATGAAAGTAAAGAATGCCATATAAATAAATGCGAATATCATATATAAAAATTGTTTCATACAAGAGTCTATAAACCCACACGCCACAAGTTGGCTAGTTGGGCATCTACTCTAACACTATTGTTGCCAGCAGGAACTTAACTAATGGGTTGGATCGGTAGAGGTTTTTGCTCTTGAGGCCTCTGCTGATTCTTATTCTGCTTCTTAAACGACCTCTGATCCTTCTGCTGAAAGGCCTGCCTCTTCTGCTGCCTTTCTTCATCCACGTATTTCAATCATCTTTCCATTTTTGGAATGGAATAGGATCAAGATCAAACCCTATTCCATGGTATTTCCATCTATTCGCAGGGCTCTGTCCACTGCTTCTCTGTAAGTCTTGAGCACAGATATCCTAACATTCATCTTGAACATAGGCTTTAATCCCTCCACGAAGTGGCTCAACTTCTCCTCTGGGTCATTACCCATTAGAGGTATGAAGTAACACCATCTTTAAAACATCCGTACATACTCTTGCATGGTCAGGCTTCCTTGTTTCAAGGTTAGAAACTCCCTTTTCAATTCAGACCTCTTGTCTGTTGTGAAGTATTGTTCGAAGAACACTTGCTTAAATTCTGCCCAAGTAAGATTCAACAAATCCACAGATAACATAGCTCCTTCCCACCAAATCATGGCGTCATCCCTCAACATGTAGATAGCGCACCTAGGCCTATCCAAGTCTGGCATCTGGAGGTAATCGAAAATAAACTCCATTAACTTGATCCAGCTTTCCGCAACTAAGGGGTCTGTTGTACTACTAAACTCCTTCGGCTTCTGTCTTCTGAACTTTTCTTGGGGATCATCATGGCTTGGTCCTCTACTGCTAGAAGATTGGCCATTACTTCTGTCGGTTTGTTCTACCAACAATCTTAGGAGTTGAGCAATGCTAGCATTACTGTCAGGGTTGGTTTCTTCTAAGGGATTATGTGACGCCCAAACCCATGGGATCCAACGGAATTTGAGAAATTTAAAATTTTAAACAAGTCGAAGGACCAAAATCGAATAAATTAAGCTGTATTCCCTTACACAATGCTGAAACAAAGCTGATGGCGCCAAAGGTAAATAGAGTAAACAGATTTGACAAAACAGATCTTGATTCACAATGCAAAATGCGATATTACAACTACTGAAACTCTATATAAGTTCACTATTGTTGTAACAGATCTTAATACAGTTCGTCAAAAGATCCAAAACAACAAAAGCTAAAACAACACGGAAACGCTGGCCGTTGAAAAACACAATCACCCAAATCTGAATCAACTTGCACCCCACGCCTGCTCCTGAGTTGCCTCACCTGAATCGGGAAACTAGTGAGCCTAGGGGCTCAACAAATATAACTGAGGATAACAAAATATCATAAATGCAGGCATACTGAAATCTGAATACATAGATAGAGTAAAACACCAGAATCTGAAATCTCGCTACTGACAGACAACTCGAAACTCGGATCTGAATTGCATATACTGGATGATTTATGGTCTAGAGGTCTCTGGTGGTCCTTGTGCATGAAGCATGTTAACTAATCAGTAACTCTCTGTGAAAGGATTACAATATTTCCATAATCCTGTCCCTTCCTTGAAGGGATTATGGTCCTACTGTAATCCTGTCCCTTCCCAGAGTGACCGGGTCCTCTATGCCATAAACCCTCAAATCTGAACTTTACTTTCTTTAACTGAAATAGCTTTATACTGCCTCTTAATCAAAAAATCTGGTAGATTCATTTCTATGAAACTCATTTTATTTAAAAAAAACACTACCGAGTGTACAGCTGGACTCGGAGCTGAGGACCAGCTCTGAAGAAATCAGCTCGAGAGTGTAAAACAGACGTGGTTCTAGGAAATCAGATTTCGTGTAAACAGATCTCTGGAAACAGACTTGACTGGGAAAACAGATGAACAAAGTTACGCGTAGAAACAACTTGGCTAAGAAACACGAAATACTGCTTCGACTCAGACAGACCCTAAACAAACTAGCTTCGCTTATCCAATCGGAACTTGCCCCCGATCGAACCATCGTTGCCTATCTGTTTAGATTCAATGTCCAGAATCTTCATAGTACTTAGGAACAACGAGAACTTCTCCTGGCTTTCTTACCTGGAATCTGTACAACTCAGTATATTTTAAAAACACACAGTTGCTTGTTAAACTTTCTGGTGAGTTTCCTCAAAACTAAAGCATCAAAGCAGTGAATCCATAGCTCAAACTCAAACATTAACGTAAGCTGAACTAAAATTGAACAGGAAAGCATACACAGAAAACAAATAAGAAATATATTTTTTCCACAATGCAGAAAGAATCAGATTTACTTGCCTGAAACGAAGATCGCAACGTGCAGATGATCGCGGATGGAATTCTCCTCAAGCACACTGGAAAAGCTACTTAACTTTGAAAGAACTAAAAGTTTTTCTTGCAACCAAAATGAATCCAGAGGCTTTCGTAAATCATTTTATTCAAGGGAGAATGATTGAGTAGTAGGTAAAAATACTTGAGTAAGCATGGCTGCCGTGCCAACTCCTTTGTCCTTTTTAAAAGATTTGTTAAAAGCTCCCTACTACTATTTTGATTTATAAACTTACTATAATCATTTTATTAAAACAGAGATCCCATCTAAAAACTCATTTTTATTTTCGAAAGGAAACATATCTGGGTTATTTCAGGTTTGTGCTTGGGCTAAATCCTTCCGGAATCTTCTGGCCGTTGCTTCAAATCTGAAAAGAAAAGAAATCAGATTTGGACTAGAATCTGAATACTCGAAAATCTCAAAACAAACCTTAGAAAAGAAAGGCTAAGAAATTTGTGGTTCTATGGATTTTGGGGCGCTACAACTCTGCCCTCCTTAACGAAATTTCATCCTCAAAATTTACTTACCAAACAGCTCTGGGTAGATACTACGCATATCTTCTTCTGTCTCCCATGTTGCTTCTCGCTCAGACTGGTTAGACCACTGAACTTTAACCATTGGGATGCTACGGTTTCTTAACTTTCTATTCTCTCTATGAAGAATTCTTTCTGGTCGTTCCTCATAGCTCAAATCTGGTGCAAGTTGGATTGGATCATGGCTTAAGAAATGTGACAGGTTGGGAATATATCTCCTCAAAGCTGATACGTGAAAAACATTATGTACCAAGGACAGATGTAAGGGTAAAGCTTCCCAGAGTGACCGGGTCCTCTATGCCATAAACCCTCAAATCTGAACTTTACTTTCTTTAACTGAAATAGCTTTATACTGCCTCTTGATCAAAAAATCTGGTAGATTCATTTCTATGAAACTCATTTTATTTAAAAAAAACACTACCGAGTGTACAGCTGGACTCGGAGCTGAGGACCAGCTCTGAAGAAATCAACTCGAGAGTGTAAAAAAGACGTGGTTCTAGGAAATCAGATTTCGTGTAAACAGATCTCTGGAAACAGACTTGACTGGGAAAACAGATGTCATGCGCAAAGGTCAGCTTGGTTATTTAAACAAATATTAGGTGCGGGATAGGCATACAGATGTGAACAACAGCTTTGGCTAAGGAATACGGCTTATGAATAGTAGACACAGATCTGGTTCTTAGAAAACAGATTTGACTAAGCAAGACATATCTTATTGCGAAAACGATAACATGAGCTTTGGAACAAAGTGCTTCATATTTGGTAGATTACTCAGCTGCGAGCAACCCAACAACAGATTTGGTTAAGAACAAAGTTACGCGTAGAAACAACTTGGCTAAGAAACACGAAATACTGCTTCGACTCAGACAGACCCTAAACAAACTAGCTTCGCTTATCCAATCGGAACTTGCCCCCGATCGAACCATCGTTGCCTATCTGTTTAGATTCAATGTCCAGAATCTTCATAGTACTTAGGAACAACGAGAACTTCTCCTGGCTTTCTTACCTGGAATCTGTACAACTCAGTATATTTTAAAAACACACAGTTGCTTGTTAAACTTTCTGGTGAGTTTCCTCAAAACTAAAGCATCAAAGCAGTGAATCCATAGCTCAAACTCAAACATTAACGTAAGCTGAACTAAAATTGAACAGGAAAGCATACACAGAAAACAACTAAGCAATATATGTTTTCCACAATGCAGAAATAATCAGATTTACTTGCCTGAAACGAAGATCGCAACGTGCAGATGATCACGGCTGGCAGTCTCCTCAAGCACACTGGAAAAGCTACTTAACTTTGAAAGAACTAAAAGTTTTTCTTGCAACCAAAATGAATCCAGAGGCTTTCGTAAATCATTTTATTCAAGGGAGAATGATTGAGTAGTAGGTAAAAATACTTGAGTAAGCATGGCTACCGTGCCAACTCCTTTGTCCTTTTTAAAAGATTTGTTAAAAGCTCCCTACTACTATTTTGATTTATAAACTTACTATAATCATTTTATTAAAACAGAGATCCCATCTAAAAACTCATTTTTATTTTCGAAAGGAAACATATCTGGGTTATTTCAGGTTTGTGCTTGGGCTAAATCCTTCCGGAATCTTCTGGCCGTTGCTTCAAATCTGAAAAGAAAAGAAATCAGGTGCAAGTTGATTGGATCATGGCTTAAGAATGTGACAGGTTGGAATATATCTCCTCAAATCTGATACGTGAAAAACATTATGTACCAAGGACAGATGTAAGGGTAAAGCTAGTCTATAAGCCAGCGTTCCTACTTTGTCCAAGAACTCAAATGGACCAATGAACCTTGGGCTTAGCTTTACCCTTCTTCCCAAATCTCTTTACGCCTTTCATCGGTGCTACCTTCAAGAAAACATGGTCTCCAGATTCGAAGCTTAACTCGCAGCGTCTGTCATCAGCATAGCTCTTTTTCCTGCTTTGATCTGTTCTCAATCGATCTCTCACTTTCTTAATAGTTTCAGCAGTCTTCTCTACTAAGTCTGGTCCCAAACCAGCTCGTTCCCCTATCTCATCCCAATGAATGGGTGTTCTACACTTTCTGCCATAGAGAGCTTCGTAAGGGGCCATCTGAATGGAGGCTTGGAAGCTATTGTTATACGTGAATCCTACCAAAGGTAGCTTTGAATCCCAGCTCTCTGAAAAATCAATGACACAATCTCTGAGCAAATCTTCTAATATCTGGATTATCCTTTCTGATTGACCATCTGTCTGGGGGTGAAAAGCCGTGCTAAAGGTTAACTTGGTACCTAAAGCTCTATGTAGACTCTTCCAGAAAGCTGACATAAACTTTGGATCTCTGTCAGATACGATCGATACTGGAATCCCATGGAGTCTTACTATCTCCCTTAAATACAACTCAGCGTATTTGCTCACATCATAAGTTGTCTTAACTGGTAAGAAGTGAGCAGATTTTGTAAGTCGGTCTACTATAACCCATATTGAATTGTATCCTTGGACAGATCTGGGTAACCCAACTACAAAATCCATTGCAATACTTTCCCACTTACATTCTGGTATCGGTAGGGGTTTTAGCATCCTAGCTGGTCTCTGATGCTCAGCTTTGACCAACTGATAAGTCAGGCACTCTGAAACAAATCTGGCAACATCGCGTTTCATGCCTGGACACCAATACAACTTCTGAAGATCTTTGTACTTCTTAGTGCTCCCAGGATGCACTGAATATGGAGCTGTATGAGCTTCTGCCATCAGATCTGATCTCAAATTGTTCACACTAGGAACCCATAATCTACCTTGATATCTGACAACTCCTCCTGCTGAAGTATAGAGATTACTACTTCTCTCTATGTCTTGCTTAACCCACTTCTGCAACTGTTCATATAACAGTTGTCCTTCTCGGATCTGATCCAATAGATTTGATCGAACGGAGAGATCTGCTAGAACTACGGTACTATAACGGGGAATCAGCTCTAGTCCAAAACTTTCACTCTCATACGCTAAGGATCTCTGGACAGTAAGTTGGGCTAATCCTATTGATTTCCTGCTAAGAGCATCTGCCACCACGTTACCTTTTCCTGGGTGGTATCTAATAGTACAATCGTAATCTTTGACTAACTCTAACCACCTTCTCTATCTCATGTTTAATTCTTTCTGGGTAAAGAAGTACTTCAAACTCTTATGATCAGTAAATATCTCACACTTCTCCCAATACAGATAATGTCTCCAAATCTTAAGGGCAAAAACCACAGCTGCTAACTCTAAACCATGCGTGGGATAATTCTTCTCGTGATTCTTTAGCTGTCTGGAGGCATATGCTATTACCTTACGATCCTGCATCAAAACAGCTCCTAAACCTAACTTAGAAGCATCGGTGAAGATCACAAAATTCCCTTGCTCAGAAGGCATGGTCAAAACTGGAGATTCTATCAACGCTTGCTTCAACTTCTCGAAACTATGCTAACAACTGGGGGTCCATTCAAATTTAACTTGTTTCTTAGTCAACGACGTCAACAGAACTGTTGTCTTTGAAAATACTTTCATAAATCGTCTGTAATATCCAGCTAGTCCCAAAAATCTCCTTACTTCTGAAACAGATCTGGGCACAGGCCAGTCTCGCATAGCTTCTAACTTAGCTGGGTCAACTTCTAAACCATCCTTAGAAATAATGTGACCTAGGAACGCAACTTTCTCCAGCCAAAACTCGCATTTGCTAAACTTAGAAAATAATATCTTGTCCTTCAAAACTTGTAACACTATTCGAAGCTGAGAGGCATGCTCGGAGCTGGTCTTCGAATATACTAAGATATCATCTATAAACACTATTACAAATTGATCCAAAAATGGCTGGAAAAATCTATTCATCAGATCCATAAAAACAGATGGAGCATTAGTTAATCCAAAAGACATCACTAGAAACTCGTAATGACCATATCTGGTCCTAAAAGCTGTCTTATATACATCGGCCTCTTTAATTTTCAGCTGATGGTATCCATATCTTAAATCTATCTTAGAGAACACTGCTGCTCCCTTCAACTGATTGAACTATTCCTCAATCCTAGGCAAAGGGTACTTATTCTTAATGGTCAGCTTATTCAGCTCTCGATAAACTATACACATTCTGAAACTCCCATCTTTCTTCTTAACAAACAGAACTGGGGCTCCCCATGGGGATGTAATAGGTCGAATAAATCCCTTATCCAACAGATCTTGAATTTGTTCTTTCAGCTCTTTAATTTCTGCAGGAGCAAGCCTATAGAGAGGTCTGGAAATCAGAGCTGCTCCAGGCACTAAATCGATAGACAATTACTATCTCTCTATCTGGAGGTAACGCCACTGATGTCTTCTGGAAACACTTCTAACACTGCTGCTCCCTTCAACTGATTGAACTATTCCTCAATCCTAGGCAAAGGGTACTTATTCTTAATGGTCAGCTTATTCAGCTCTCGATAAACTATACACATTCTGAAACTCCCATCTTTCTTCTTAACAAACAGAACTGGGGCTCCCCATGGGGATGTAATAGGTCGAATAAATCCCTTATCCAACAGATCTTGAATTTGTTCTTTCAGCTCTTTAATTTCTGCAGGAGCAAGCCTATAGAGAGGTCTGGAAATCAGAGCTGCTCCAGGCACTAAATCGATAGACAATTCTATCTCTCTATCTGGAGGTAAGCCACTGATGTCTTCTGGAAACACTTCTGGAATCTCATTCACCACCTCCACATCAGAAAGTTGGGGTTTACTAGAAACAACTAGGGAGGACAAACTCACTAGGAACCCTACTCCACCTTTCCTCAAACAACGCTGAGCCTTCAAGGCTGAGACTAAGCGAGGAACTCTCTGAAGCTGGTCAGATTTGAACGAAATATGAGATCCCATGGACAGATTTACAACTACTGTCCTGAGCTTGAAGTCAATCACTACTCCATATCTAGATAACCAGTCTATTCCCAAAATCAAATCGAACTCAGGCATGGGCAAGGCGATCACATTGGCGGTAACTACATGTCCTTGAAATTCACGCTCTAAGTCACGATATAAACTACAAGATATCAACTCTTCTCCTGATGGAACAGTTACGCAATAGCCTATAGACAATCTTTCTGGCTTACGCGGTAACTTCTTAGCAAAATCCTCAGGTATAAAGGAATGGGTCGCACCTGAATCTAACAGGGCAAAGGAGGACAAACCAGCAACCACAATTTTCCCCTTGATCACCGTAGAATCTGGGTTAGCTTGTTCAGCTGTCATGATGTAAGCTCTGCTGGGCACCAGTTGTTTTGACTGAGGACAGAACTTAGATATGTGGCCTTGAGCACCACACTTATAACATCCGCTTTGGCCAGCTTTACATTGTCCCGGGTGATTCTTATGGCATTTGGTACAGAACTGATAGGTTGGGCTGGTATCGATTTCAGTTCTTGAGGCCGCTGCTGGTTCTTATTCTGCTTCTTAAATGGCCTTGGACCTGCCTGCTGAAAAGATTGCCTCCGCTGCTATCTCTCTTGTTCCACATCTTTCCAATCCCTATCCACTCGCAGGGCCTTATCTACTGCTTCCCTATAAGATCTGGGTCCTGCTAACCTAACATTCAACTTGAATGTAGGTCTCAATCCTTCCACAAAGTGGCTCAGCTTCTCCTCAGGGTCCCTCCCAATAAGAGGTACAAAGTAACAGCCTCTATCAAACTTCTGGACGTACTCTTGCACAGTCAGACTCCCTTGCTTCAAGGTCAAGAACTCTCGCTTCAACTCAGACTTCTTGTCTGCTGTGAAGTATTGCTCAAAGAACACTCGTTTGAACTCTTCCCACGAGAGATTTGCCAAGTCTACTGATAACTTTGCTCCCTCCCACCAGATCATTGCATCACCTCTTAGCATATAGATTGCGCACCTTGGCCTATCCAAATCTGGAATCTGAAGGTACTCGAAAATCACCAACATAGACTTAATCCAGCTCTCAGCAACAAGCGGATCTGTAGTACCACTGAACTCCTTCGGTTTCTATCTTCGAAACCTCTCTTGGGAATCATCATAATGCGGTCCCCTGCTGCTCGAATATTGTCCATTGCCCCTGGCGGATTGTTCTACCAACAGCTCTATGAGTTGGGCAATCGAGCATTGCTATCTGGGTTGGTTTCATCTACTGGTGAAATATTAACTCAAAGAACACTCGTTTGAACTCTTCCCACGAGAGATTTGCCAAGTCTACTGACAACTTTGCTCCCTCCCACCAGATCATTGCATCACCTCTTAGCATATAGATTGCGCACCTTGGCCTATCCAAATATGGAATCTGAAGGTACTCGAAAATCACCAACATAGACTTAATCTAGCTCTCAGCAACAAGCGGATCTGTAGTACCACTGAACTCCTTCGGTTTCTGTCTTCGAAACCTCTCTTGGGAATCATCATAATGCGGTCCCCTGCTGCTCGAATATTGTCCATTTCCCCTGACGGATTGTTCTACCAACAGCTCTATGAGTTGGGCAATACGAGCATTGCTATCTGGGTTGGTTTCATCTACTGGGGTGCTTCTTCTACCTCTCCCTCTTCCTGACATCTTAATCTATAGCCCGCAACACACCACAAAAGAACATCAGAACTCGAAAGAGAAAGAACTTTTATCATAAAAATAAAACTAACAAATCAAGAGATGCGGATGATGAAAGCTGATCTAGACTGGGAAGATGTGTTTATCTCAGGACCATGCTCTGATACCAAGTTTTGACGCCCAAACCCATGGGAGCCAACGGAATTTGAGAAATTTAAAATTTTAAACCAGTCGAAGGACCCAACTCGAATAAAGTAAGCTGTATTACCTTACACAATGCTGAAACAAAGCTGATGGCGCCAAAGGTAAATAGTAGAAAACAGATTTGACAAAACAGATCTTGATTCACAATGCAAAATGCGATATTACAACTACTGAAACTCTATATAAGTTCACTATTGTTGTAACAGATCTTAATACAGTTCGTCAAAAGATCCAAAACAACAAAAACTAAAACTACACGGAAACGCTGGCCGTTGACAAACACAATTCCCCGAATCTGAATCAACTTGCACCACCCGCCTGCTCCTGAGTTGCCTCACCTGAATAGGGAAACTAGTGAGCCTAGGGGCTCAACAAATATAACCGAGGATAACAAAATCACATAAATGGAGGAATACTGAAATCTGAATACATAGATAAAGTAAAACACCAGAATCTGAAATCTCGCTACTGACAGACAACTCGAAACTCGGATCTGAATTGCATATACTGGATGATTTATGATCTAGAGGCTCTCTGGTGGTCCTTGTGCATGAAGCATGTTAACTGATCAGTAAATCTCTGTGAAGGGATTACAATATTTCCATAATCCTGTCCCTTCCTTGAAGGGATTACGGTCCTACTGTAATCATGTCCCTTCCCTGAGTGACCGGGTCCTCTATGCCATAAACCCTCAAATCTGAACTTTACAATCTTTAACTGAAATAGCTTTATACTGCCTCTTGATCGAAAATCGATCTCTGAAATCTAGTAGATTCACTGCTATGAAACTCATTTTATTTAAAAAAAAACACACTACTGAGTATACAGCTGGACTCGGAGCTGAGGACCAGCTTTGAAGAAATCAACTCGAGAGTGCAAAACAGACGTGGTTCTAGGAAATCAGATTTCGTGTAAACAGATCTCTCTGGAAACAGACTTTACTGGGAAAATAGATGTCATACGCAAAGGTCAGCTTTGGTTATCTAAACAGATATTAGGTGCGGCATAGGCATACAGATGTGAACAACAGCTTTGGCTAAGGAATACTGCTTATGAATAGTAGAGACAGATCTGGTTCTTAGAAAAAAGATTTGACTAAGCAAGACAGATCTTATTACAAAAACGATAACATGAGCTTTGGAACAAAGTGCTTCAGATTTGGTAGATTACTCAGCTACGAGCAACCCAACAACAGATTTGGTTAAGAACAAAGTTACACGTAGAAACAACATGGCTAAGAAACACGAAATACTGCTTCGACTCAAACACACCCTAAACAAACTAGCTTCGCTTATCCAATCGGAACTTGCCCCCGATCGAATCAACGTTGCCTATCTGTTTAGATTCAATGTCCAGAACTTCACGGTACTTAGGAACAACGAGAACTTCTCCTGGCTTTCTTACCTGGAATCTGTACAACTCAGTATATTTTAAAAACACACAGTTGCTTGTTAAACTTTCTGGTTAGTTTCCTCAAAACTAAAGCATCAAAGCAGTGAATCCATAGCTCAAACTCAAACATTAACGTAAGCTGAACTGAAACTGAACATGAAAGCATACACAGAAAACAACTAAGCAATATATGTTTTCCACAATGCAGAAAGAATCAGATTTACTTGCCTGAAACGAAGATCGCAATGTGCAGATGATCGCGGCTGGAAGTCTCCTCAAGCACACTGGAAAAGCTACTTAACTTTGAAAGAACTAAAAGTTTTTCTTGCAACAAAAGGAATCCAGAGGCTTTCGTAAATCATTTTATTCAAGGGAGAATGATTGAGTAGTAGATAAAAATAATTGAGTAGGCATGGCTGCCGTGCCAACTCCTTTGTCCTTTTTAAAAGATTTGTTAAAGCTCCCTACTACTATTTTGATTTATAAACTTACTACAATCATTTTATTAAAAAAGAGCTCCCATCTAAAAACTCATTTTTATTTTCGAAAGAAAACATATCTGGGTTATTTCAGGTTTGTGCTTGAGCGAAATCCTTCTGGAATCTTCTGGTCGTTGCTTCAAATCTGAAAAGAAAAGAAATCAGATTTGGACTAGAATCTGAATACTCGAAAATCTCAAAACAGACCTTAGAAAAGAAAGGCTAAGAAATTTGTGGTTCTATGGATTTTGGGGCGATACAGATTACCCCTTCTACCTCTTCTTCTGCCTGACATCTTATAATCTATAGCTCATAATCCATCACAATATAATTATCAGAATATGCAAATTTTAAAGACAATACTCTGAAACATAAAATAAACTCACAGCTCAAGAGAAACGGTCGATGAAATCTGTTTTAACTGGAAGTGCGTGTGTTTATCTCAGGACCATGCTCTGATTCCAAGTTGTGACACCCAAAACCCATGGGGTCACGAATTGAAAGGATAAAAAGAAATAAAATAAGAAAAGATGGGCTGAATGACAATTGTTATAAGCTGTATTCCTTATAACTAAAAATTTTTGAAAGACAAACTCAAGTTTTATGGCGTCAAACAGTAAGTAGCGGAACAAATTTCTCAACATCAGATTTCATATATAATGCAAAGTGCGATATTACAACTTCTGAAATTCTATATGAATTTACTATTTTTGTAATGGATCTAATACAGACTTGACAAAAGATAAAAAACAACAACAACTACTAAGACACGGAAACGCTAGCCATTGATAAACACATCACCACAGCCAATTCAGTTTCCACCTCCCGTTTGCCCCGGATCTGTCTCACCTGCTCTATTTAAAAGCTAATGAGCCTAGGGCTCAGCAAGTAAAATCTGAAGATATCAAAACCACTTAATGCAGGCAGACATCTTACTTAAGCATAGCTTAACATTTCATAGTTTAAAGGAATACATTCATCGTAAACTTTCTTCCATAAATGCGGATGTGGGGATAATAGCCTAGATTCCTTCATTATTTTCTTGTGATTTATGGCTTAGAAGCTCTCCTTAGGTCCGTTGTGCACTTGATGAAATGACTTCCGAATTCAGTTTTTAGCATATAGCTCATTGTGAAGGGGCAACCGACATCTGGACGACTGATCACCCTTCCATTATGACCGTCTGTTATCTATGTCATAAATCATTTAAAACTAAACATTTATTCCTTTAAACTCATAACTCTTGTTGAAATCAGATTTTTAACAACATCGGGGTTCACTTCTTTTAAAACTCATTTCTCTTTAAAATCTTACTGAGTATCAATGTAACGCCCCAAAATCCATAGGACCACATGTTTGAATATTATTTATTTCAAAGGTCAAAATGATAATTTATATGTTAGCATAAGCTATTTTATGAAAGATAATTTTACTAATTTCAGAAGTGAGGTACGACGCAACATGTTCCAGCAGATGTCACTCCAAGCGCAATATACGAGCAGATTTTAGAAATCTGTTTAAAATGATTTTTAGGAGAACGAAATGATTTCTTTTTAAAAGGGTTTGGTAAATTTGCAAATTTAAAACATTGAGGGGGAATTTTACTCAAATTCATGACTTTAAGTAAGGTGTGTCATGCTTGATTATTTCACCTCATTGCCACTAATCCCTCCCATACAAATACCTGTTTCATGTTCCAGCAGATGTCACTCCAAGCGCAATATACGAGCAGATTTTAGAAATCTGTTTAAAATGATTTTTAGGAGAACGAAATGATTTCTTTTTAAAAGGGTTTGGTAAATTTGCAAATTTAAAACATTGAGGGGGAATTTTACTCAAATTCATGACTTTAAGTAAGGTGTGTCATGCTTGATTATTTCACCTCATTGCCACTAATCCCTCCCATACAAATACCTGTTTTTGAAGGAAAAGTTTACTTTCACTTGCAAAATGAAAACTATTTTGTGTTCTCTCAAATATTTCCCAAGAAGCTCGTGGTGTTGCTTGAGGAGAAGGAAATCTGCAGGAATAAACTGCTGTCGTAAAGCTCAAGTTCAAAGGCAAGTAAAAGATGATCCTTGCTACACCATTTTAAAGCATATATTGTTCTTCAGTATGTGTTTGCTTGCCTGTATGTTAAAGATATGTTTAAGTTCATGTTTACGTATGTTCAAAGAAGATTTACGTATGTTTAAGAAAGAAAGATTGGGTTCAAAAGATATGTTTTCTGCTTCCAAGTTTCCCAGAATGTTTTAAGAACGATTGAAGATGTTTAAAGATATTGAGGAGTTCAGATTTGAGTCATGTATGTTCATGAATGTTCTTCTTTCTGGTGAATGGTAACATCTGAACTGGACTCTATGTAATCGGTGAGGCTAGTCCAATCGAAATCTAAGTCTGGTTTGATAGGCAGAACTGGTATCGTAGATGTCGTTTGTAATGTTGCAGCACCAAGTTCTTAGTCAGATTTTGTTTCCTATGTCAGCAACTAAATTTCATATTTAAAATCAGCAGTTTTCATTTCAGCTGATGTTTTCGCTCCTTAGATTTTGGTCAGATTTCATAGTAGTAAATACTTCACTGCTGAGTTGCTTACGATTATTCATCGACATCTGAGTTGACCAACTTAGTTGCGTTGACATCTGAGTTGATCAAGTTGCTGTTGTTTTACTCCTAAACACTATTCGTGCGTTGACATCTGAGTTGACCAACGAAATCTGTTTTTATTGTTAGCGATGTATTTCCATAGTCAGATCTGTTTCACGCTAATAGTACTATTCCTTGTTGTCACATCTGTTCAGCGTTATGCTCCAAATGAGAAATCTGTTTTCACAATAGAATCTGTTCTGTTTTCTAGTACAGTTTCCTTTAGAGAAATCTGTTCGCATTTCAGCGATTACTTTCCAGTAGTCAAATCTGATACTCAGTAAAGTTTTAAAAATGGGAAGAGAGTTTTAAAAAGAAGCGAACCCAGTAAGATTTCAAAGGAAATTTCAAAGAAAGATTTCCAAAGATAAGAGTTTAAAGGAATGAAAGTTTATTTTAAGGATTTATGGCATAGATAACAGACGATCATAAGGAAGGGTGAGTACCTGGCTGACGAACCAGTGTGCCCCTTCAACAACAAGAAGGATCAGGATTACGGATTGACGGATCTGTATTGTGAGATTGTGTTTTCGCAATCAGGTGTTGGTCGGGTTTGGACCAGCTGTTGGTCGATGTGTTTGGCGTAGACATCGATTTTGCCTAAGTGTTGGAATCAGCAGCAGTGGTAGTAGGATCAGCCGTTGAGCGATCGCGTCAGTTGTTGATATTTCAGTAGTTGGTGTATTAGCGCGTATCCAGCTGTTGCGAGTGATCAGCTGTTGGTATGTTATTTTCAATGATCAGCAGTGAGTGCTAAGGGACTTTGACGCGATGACGTTTTGTGTTCAGGAACCAGCTGTTGGTTTCGTTAGCGTGTTTTGTAGCGGGTAGCAAAACTACGTCGTTTAGTTAAGTTGGAACGACAGCATTTTGAGTGGAGCGTTTTGTATCAGCTGCTGGTTGGGAATATTAGTTGTGACAACTGATTTTGTCGGTGGATCTGTTCCTGTTTCTACCTGCTGTTTGAGTAGTGTATTTAAGAGAAGACTTGGTATTCGATTGTTTAACAGATCCCATACTTAGAAATATTTCTCGATAGCAAATATTGTCGCGATACCCTAGTTACTGTTCACAGTAACCTTATCCGTCCTAATTTTCGATGGTAGACAACTTCGACGAGAGTGAGAGTGGTAGCATTGGACTCATCTCGCTAAGGCGCTTCGTTCTATACCTCTTTAGAAAGCTTTGGAGGAGCTGGAAGAGGATCACAGGATCGCTAAGACACATCCATTGTGTAGTTTGCTAGCATAAGTGTTCCCTGCCGTGCCAGTAGTTTCGTTGGGGTAAGTAAAGATGCTACCTTTAAGCATTGTTAGAGCTTTCCGTTGAGTTAGGAAGGTAGATGAGCGCTGGAGGAGTTGTAGCTCCCAGTTGTTGTTATTTTACGTTTCGGTCTTTCAACAGTAGTTTGTGTTGGTATAGCAGGTGATAGATTTGTGTTGCTCGGACTTGATTGTAGCAGCTGTGTGTGGTAATTATAGCTCAGAAGCTGGTGAGGTACGGATGTTGAGCTTGTATTACGGCTGGAATTGGCATGGATATTATGTTTGATTGCTGTGTGTGCATTGCTTGTTGTTTTATATGCTGTTCAGCTGTTGCACTGCATACGCGTGATCATTTCCATTTCAGCTGTTGTAGCCGTGCTTTGTTGTTGCTCTGTTTTCTTAAAGATGCTACCTTTAAGCATTGTAGAGCTTTCCGTTGAGTTAGGAAGGTATATGAGCGCTGGTGGAGTTGTAGCTCCCAGTTGTTGTTACGCGTTTTAAACTATTTAAAATCAAAATATTTTACGTTTCGGTCTTCGAGCAGTAGTTTGTGTTGGTATAGCAGGTGATAGATCTGTGTTGCTCGGACTTGATTGTAGCAGCTGTGTGTGGTAATTATAGCTCAGAAGCTGGTGAGGTACGGATGTTGAGCTTGTATTACGGCCGGAATTGGCATGGATATTATGTTTGATTGCTGTGTGTGCATTGCTTGTTGTTTTATATGCTGTTTAGCTGTTGCACTGCATACGCGTGATCATTTCCATTTCAGTTGTTGTAGCCGTGCTTTGTTGTTGCTCTGTTTTCTTACGAGGATGCGAGGGCGAGCGGCAATACCGCACTCTCATCTCCCTGCTGGTCTGTTAGCCCTCATGCGTCGAGTGGTTAACTACCACAGTTCATGGGTTGGGCAACAGCAGGTTGAGTTGTTGATGCATCTGGTATTCAGGTGTGGTGTAAAGATGAGCGGGTAATTCCGTGTTCTTGTACACACACCAGTGGCCACTAACCATTCTTCGCAGAATCTGTTGTCAGCTGTTGAATTCTTTGGCTCCCTTTCTTGGTTGTAGCCTTCGGCTGTTGCATTCTCCCTCATGCATAGCATTAGCATTATATCTTTTGCTATTCATTGCTGTTTTATAGTTGCTCTCCGTACTGGGGTTTAACCCCGAGGTCCCTCTAGGGCTGTTGTGTTTGTTTGCCTGTCTGTTGTTCAGGTTTTCCAGGTTTCGCAGCTGGTCGAGGTTATGATCCAGCTGGTGGTGCCCTAGGAGGTGGTTAGAGTGTCCCAGTTATCTATAGTATTTGTATACACTGGTATCACTTCGTGTGATGCTTAGTCTTATATAGTTGGTAGACTATCTGTAATTGTGTTATATTCAGCCGTTGGACATTTGTTGTACTTGAAAATTTGTGTTGTTGTGGATTTATAAATTGGGATTATTTTGAATATCTTGTATTTTAAATTATGTTATCTTTCAGTCAGGCCAAAAGTCAAAAATTTTAACCACTTTTTAGTATCTTCCGTTTGTGTTTACGTGTTTTTACTCTGATGTGTGCATGAGTCCTGACATTTTTGGTATCAGAGCTTAAGTTGTGATAAGCTCAAATTCTTGGATCACACTTGAGTCTAGGCACAGTGTCGTGTGTTGCTTGTGCTTGACTATGTGACTTATGTGCTGCATATTGTTTGTGTGGTATGTGATTTCTATGTTGTTTCTGTTCTGTGCTTTCTTGTCCTGTTTAGTGCCTTCGTAGAGATGCCGCCTAGACGTAGGGGTAGAGGTAGAGGGCAGTTTCAGGACGAGTCTAGAGATCAGAATGAGGATCAGCGTAGTTTCCCTTCCCGTTTTCGTGGTGGATGTGAAGAGGATGAAGTTGATGTTAGAGTAGATGCCCAACTAGCCAACTTGTGGCGTGTGGGTTTTATAGACTCTTGTATATGAATCTTTATTTATGAAATACGCATTTATTTATGGCATTCTTTATTTTCATTATGTTATATAATGTTAACAATTGTGTTGGATGAAGACCTAGAATGCACTATAGTGTATGTTAGATGTGATAGTGGATATGATGACTATCATGAAACACATCTAATAGTCACTGTGCATTCTGAACTAGTTCCTAGTCGATTGGGCCGTCAAAATGAGGATAAGGCCGCCTGAGCTTGAGACTAGCATCTGCGATGTGAAGTACCATGTTTCATTGGTAGGGAACATTGTGATGTTTTGAGCATGCAGATGGATAGTGACCTGGTGATCTATCGAACTACCCTCGTTCGGACTTTCCAAGTGGTTACCATTTGTCGAGTGGATAAGTCCGAGGTCTTGGTTGTAATGATTAGTCCTCACTACTCGAAACGTCATTGAGACTCTACATGATAGGCGCCTCACTTTGACCCGTTTTCCGACTCATTTGCGGTCATTAGGCGGCGGGATTGGTGAGGTCCCGATGCATGTAGGAGTCGATGCTTCGTTGTCGAGGATTCACCGCTCGCTTTCATGCGTGGATATCCTATGTTATCTGAGGAGACAATAGTGTGATAAATCTCTGGCCAGAGTACTGGATGTGTTTTAGGTAAATGGGTTTTCCTAGTTACACTCGCGATGTCACTATTTGATCTCCAAGATGTA
>KV018618.1:4044-14466 GCA_001598015.1 Dorcoceras hygrometricum
TGTTGGGGATCCGGATCCGCCCCCCGGCGAGGCAGCGGAAGAACAATAGATAACAGCCGGGAGACGATCAATACGAAAAATTCAAAATAAACTACGACATTCATAGGATGTTTAAGCGATTACCTTGCTGGCACTTGTGCCTGGCTCCAACCGGAATTACAAGAACCCGGCTCTTACTGGCTCTGATACCACTGTTGGTGATCCGGATCCGCCCCCCGGCGAGGCAGCGGAAGAACAATAGATAACAGCCGGGAGACGATCAATACGAAAAATTCAAAATAAACTACGACATTCATAGGATGTTTAAGCGATTACCTTGCTGGCACTTGTGCCTGGCTCCAACCGGAATTACAAGAACCCGGCTCTTCTCGGTAGATTGCGGTAGATAATCGCCAATCCGGTCCACGACCAGAACCGAGACTCGTTCATCAGGCTGCACTAGAAGCACTGATGAATTCTGCACGAACGAATTCTCCTCGTCGAGTTGGCCGGAAACAAATTTCCGGCGAAGATCGGCGGAGGCGGCGGCGGCGCGTGGGCGGCGGCGGCGGCGCAATTTGAGAAGGGAAGGAGGCGGCGGTATTTAGTGCTAGGGTTAGGTCAAGTTGTGAGAGTTGTAACTAATCAAGTCTCTTAATACATTTAAATACATTAAGTGTAGGAATTGGACCGGCCCAACGGGCCCGGGTCCAACAATGAACATTAAGTTCATCTCCACCACCGAGACTTCATCGTAACTCCGATCGCCGATCAGATCGGACCGATCGACTCAGTTTCCGAAACTGAATAATATGATCTGAAAAACCATTTTTCAGAACCCCAGTGCAAAAAGACCGTTTTGCCCCTCAACAGCGTCAAACCCCGGTTTGACCCCTGTTGACTTTTAGGAAGTCGCACTTCCCGAAATCCTCTTCTCGTGCTCAACACATTGAGCTGAGTATCCATGCGGGAATCTCGAATCTAGTACTTGTGTGACTCTCAATGGTTCAGGGATACAGCTAGCCGTGGGCCCACAACCATTGTGGCTCCGGCACAATTCTGGACCTGCCCAATGGATCATGGTAAAGCGTCTAGCAACATCGCCCCATGATCCCCTAGGTATCACTGATAGTGCCTGCAAGAACCAGTCGGTCGTGGTTAGCGTACAGTACGGTCCTTTCAATCCATATATCCCGATCAGATCAACGACCAATGGTAAATCGAGAGTCGCTAAATATCCGATAGCTATGCATACATCTTGGAGATCGAATAGTGACATCGTGAGTGTAACTAGGTAAACACATTTACCTAAAACACTTCTAGTACTCTGGCCAGAGATTTATACACTATTATCCCCTCAGATAGCATAGGATATCCATGCATGTCTGCGAGCGGTGAATCCTCGACAACGATGCATCGAATCCTACATGCATCGGGGTCTCACCCAATCCCGTCGAACTCGGGCGGCCTTATCCTCATTTTGACGGCCCAATCGACTAGGAACATGTTTAGAATACACAGCGACTATTAGATGTGTTTCATGATAGCCGTCATACCCACTATCACATCTAACATACGCCTTAGTGCATTCTAGGTCTTTACTCAACGCAATTGTAAATCATTACACATATAATGAAAGTAAAGAACGCCATATAAGTAAATGCGAATATCATATATAAAGATTGTTTGTACAAGAGTCTATAAAACCCACACGCCACAAGTTGGCTAGTTGGGCATCTACTCTAACAGTGACGACCGACGGGTCTCGAGGATCATGGACCGATGATTTCCCGGTTGATACACCGTGGTATAGAGGCGATTTGATTTGATTTTCCGGTTGATACACTGGCCTAGCTGACCGATTTCCTTTGACAGCCTCATGCATTCATAGCATTGATTTATAGCATGTTGCATGTTTATCTGCTTTGATAGCTCTTCGTACTGAGGCTTGACCTCGTACTTGTTTCCTGCTTTTGTCTTGTTTGGGTCTGCGTTTCCCATTTGCAGGAACTTCAGGTAACCTAGCTGGGCAGAGTGGAAGTTCAGCTGGTCGATCCCCGCGTCCCTGAGTCCCAGTTTTATTATGATATGTATTGAACCGGGGGATGCCCCGTGTTATCATGTATTTGGGGATCTGTATTTTGAATTGATATTGTGGTTACTTGTTGCATGAGTTTGAGTTAACTCATATTTTGGGTATTGAATATTTTGGAACGTATGATTTGAAGTTCAGGCCCATTGTATTTCGAAAAATTTTTAAGCCCTGATTTTAAGCTTCCGTGTTTTTACGCTTATTATGTGTTAATTGTTAGTAATTAGCACGGGGCCTGACATTTTTGGTATCAGAGTTTAAATTGGGATAAGCTCGATTTCTTTTGATCACACTCGAGTCTAGGCACAGAGTTTGATTTGATTTTGATTGCCTCTGTGACTTATGTGATCTATTATCTGTCTTGTTGTTATATCTGCTGTGAGATCTTACCTCTAGGCTTGTTTAGATGCCGCCGAGACGAGGAGGAGGTAGGAGGACTAGACGTTCTGAGGAGGTGTCTAGAGCAGGTAGTGATGATGACGCTCAGGTTGAGGAAGTCACTAGGCAGATAGGCGGAATGGAGTTAGTCTTAGCCCGATTTCAGCGAACGAACCCACCGACGTTGGCCGGTACTGAGGGTGGCGCTAGGGCTGAGGCGTGGCTTGTTCAGATGGAGGAGCTATTTGATACCCTGGAGTACGCTATGGAAAAGAGACTGAAGTTGGCAGTGCTGCAGCTACGAGATGATGCACAGCGCTGGTGGAGGAGTACTTCTAGGATGCTTCGAGATAGTGGGACGGTGCTCTCTTGGGATGCTTTCTGTGAGGCTTTTCGACGTGAATACACTCCAGAGTCCTACTTCGCCAGCAGAGAGCGTGAGTTTGATAACCTGAAGCAGGGTGACATGCGTGTGGCCGAGTATGCGAGGCGGTTTTCTGCGCTTCTAGTGTACATGCCAGCTGTGGCGAACCAAGAGCGAACGAAGAGGAACAAGTTCTTGAAGGGCTTGATACCTGATCTCTACCGGATGGTGTTGTCTGGGTCTCCGGCGACTTTCATGGAAGCTGTGAACAATGCAGTTGATATCGAGGAGAGTTTGATGGATCCCGAGGCTCCAGTGCATCAGACGACCGCGCGTGCTTCTCAGCCAGCTCAGGCGGTGTCGCAGTCGTATCAGTCTCCTCAGGGGTCACAGCAGTCGAGTCGCCAGCAGTTTATACCTAGAGGGAAACAATTCAAGAAGAAGGGCCATTCGAGTTCTTCTGGTTCCGTGAGCTCTGGTTCTGGTATTGGTTCTGGTAGTGGTTCTGGAGGCGGATTCTGTAGTCAGTGAGGAGGGAGACATGAGACTTCGCAGTGCCAAGGAGTCCGAGGACTCTGTCATCTTTGTGGTCAGCCGGGACACTTCGCTAGAGCGTGTCCTTCGATTGGAGGACGGTCTACTGGTCAGTCGCAGCAGGGTTCCGCTAGTGGTTCCTCTCAGCAACAGCAACCTTTTGCTCAGTCCCAGCGATCTGGTTTTCAGCCTCGCGAGCCGTCGCGTTTTGGAGGACCTTCCCGACCCCCGTTTCAAATTCCCCAGCAGGCGCAGGCGAACGCCTTGTCGTTGGACCAGGCTTAGGAGACGCCGGGCATGGTGATTAGAGGTACATGCTCTATTTATGATTATCCTGCGAGAGTTTTGTTTGACACTGGTGCATCACACTCTTTTATATCTGAGATGTTTGTGTTTGAGCGTGGGTTGAGTTCTTCCCCACTGTGTGATGTTGTTTCTGTGTCTACTTCTGCTGGTGTGGATCTGTGGTCTCGAGAGGTAGTAGTGGATTGCCTGATTAGGTTTGATGATCATGTTTTGGTGACCAATTTGATTGTGTTGGGGATTAGAGATTTCGACTGTATTTTGGGAATGGACGTGTTATCTAGCTATAAGGCTACCGTTGATTGCTTCCATGGTGTGGTGAGATTTCGCCCTGATACGGGTGAGAGGTGGGATTTCTACGGCACGGATTCGAGGTCGAATATTCCCCTAGTGTCCGCTATGGAGATGTTTAGCCTGCTATCGCTAGGTAATGCAGGATTCATGATCTACGCACTTGATAGTTCCCAGGAGCAGCGATTAGAGTTGCGCGACATCCCCGTCGTTCGAGAGTTTCCCGACGTGTTTCCAGATGAGATTCCTGGATTCCCTCCTCGGCGCGAGATCGCCTTCAGTATTGAGTTGGTGCCCGGTACCGCCCCGATTTCTAGAGCTCCTTACCGGTTGGCGCCCGCAGAGTTGAAAGAGCTGAAGGAACAGTTGAGTGATCTCTTGGAGAAAGGCTTCAACAGACCGAGCATGTCGCCTTGTGGAGCTCCGATTTTATTTGTGAAAAAGAAAGATGGCACTATGAGGATGTGTGTGGACTTCAGACAGTTGAATAAAGCAACAGTGAGGAACAAGTATCCTTTACCAAGGATTGATGACTTGTTCGATCAGTTGCAGGGATCGGTTGTTTACTCGAAGATTGACTTGCGCTCTGGTTATCACCAGTTGCGAATTAGAGACGCTGACGTGGCAAAGACAGCCTTCCGGACTCGATATGGGCATTTTGAGTTTCTTGTCATGCCGTTTGGATTGACGAATGCCCCTGCTGTCTTCATGATTTGATGAATAGCATCTTCAGCGAGTATATCGATCGGTTCGTAATCGTCTTCATAGATGACATCTTGGTGTACTCGAGGAGCAAGAGAGAGCACAAGGAGCATTTGAGACTAGTATTGCAGAGATTGAGAGACTCGCAGCTCTATGCCAAATTCAGCAAATGCGAGTTTTGGCTTGATAGGATTATCTTCTTGGGTCATGTGATTTCGGCACAAGGGATTTCTGTAGATCCGAGCAAGGTCGAAGCAGTGCTTAACTGGGAGAGACCTCGAAACGTTTCAGAGATCCGTAGTTTCTTGGGGTTGGCCGGCTACTATAGGCGATTTATTGAGAAGTTTTCTTCGATAGCCAGGCCTATGACGCAGTTGACTCAGAAAGATAAGAGTTTTTATGGACTGATGAGTGCGAGTACAGTTTTCAGACGCTGAAGGATAAGTTTACTACTGCTCCTGTTTTGGCCCTACCGTCTGGCTCCGGAGGATTTTTTGTGTGCTCCGATGCTTCTCTGAGTGGATTAGGGTGTGTTTTGATGCAGAACGGGTACGTGATTGCGTATGCGTCTTGACAGCTGAAGCCTCACGAGACGAGGTACCCGGTTCATGATTTGGAGTTGGCTGCGATAGTGTTTGCCTTGAAGATTTGGCGGCATTATCTCTATGGTGAAGAATTTGTGGTGTACACCGACCACAAGAGCCTGAAATATATCTTCACGCAGTCAGATTTGAACATGAGGCAGCGACGCTGGATGGAATTTCTTAAGGATTTTGACTATGAGATTCAGTATCAGCCTGGGCGAGTGAACTTGGTAGCAGACGCTCTAAGTCGAAAGACCCAGCCTGATATGTTAGCATCCTTGAGTATTTCGAAGGTTCATGAGGAGTTGAGTACTTCTGGTTGGCGATTCCAGCCGGGTGATCAGTATTTCTTTGTTTCTTCTCTTCAGGTGGAACCGCAGATTGTGATGAACATCAGGGAGGCGCAGAGGACCGACCCCTATATCCATGAGTTGAGGATTAAGGCGCAGTCAGGTCAGTCAGATGATTTTTCTTTTGCTTCTGATGGATGTTTGAGGTTCAGAGGGAGATTAGTAGTTCCGAACCTGATTGATTTGAAGGAGACCCTCATGAATGAAGCACATTATAGTCGGTACAGTGTGCATCCAGGCGAGCGAAAGATGTACCATGCCTTGAAGTCTCACTACTGGTGGGCAGGTATGAAGAGCGACATTTCTACTTTTGTCGCTAGATGTTTGAATTGCCAGCAGGTCAAGGCTCGATTTGGGTTGTGATAGATAGACTCTCGAAGTCAGCCCATTTCATTCCCTATGATGTGAGGTGTTCGATGAAAAAGATGGCGAAGTTGTACATCGACCATGTGGTTAGATTGCATGGAGTTCCGATTTCGATAGTGTCTGACAGAGATCCGAGGTTCACTTTCCGATTTTGGAAGAGTCTGCAAGCAGCAATGGGTTCGAGATTGGCGATGAGCACAGCCTATCACCCACAGACAGACGGACAGTCTGAGCGGACTATCCAGACTTTGGAGGATATGTTGCGAGCAGTGGTGATGGATTTCAGTGGTGGCTGACAGGATTCGCTTTCCTTGGTGGAGTTTTAGTATAATAAAAGCTATCAGGTGACTATTGGAATGGCTCCGTTTGAGGCATTATATGGTCGAAAGTGCAGATCCCCGATTTGTTGGGAAGAAGTTGGCGAGAGACAGCTTTCTACACCGGAGTTTGTTCAGCACATGAAGGATCAGATCGATTTGATTCGGAGTAGGATGAAAGCTGCTCAAGACCGTTTCTCGAGTTATGCTAATAGAAGACGTCGACCGTTAGAGTTTGAGGTTGGCGATCGTGTGTTTCTCAAAATTTCTCCTTTCAAGAGCGTGATGAGATTCAGATTTAAAGGCAAATTGGCTCCCAGATTCGTTGGTCCCTTTGAGATTATCGAGCGGATTGGATAGTTGGCTTATAGATTGAGGCTGCCTGAGGAGTTAGCCACGATGCATGACGTGTTTCATGTGTCCATGTTGAGAAAATATGAGCCAGATCCTTCCCATGTTTTGAGAACTGACGAAGTTGAGCTGGATTCTGCCTTGAGTTATGTTGAATATCCGGTGCAGATCTTGGATAGGAAGGAGAAACAGCTGAGGAACAAGATAATTCCATTGGTGATGGTTCAATGGAGCAAGCATGGCCGAGAAGAAGCGACCTGGGAAGTTGAGGAAAAGATGAGACAGGATTGGCCTCATCTGTTTGAGCACTGAGCGTGCAGGATTTTGAGGTAATTTTCTGGTTTTGATTTGAAATTGATGAGTTGTTTGTGCTGATTTGCATGTTTGATTGTCTCTGCCTTGGTTTGTCTTTGATTTCGAGGACGAAATCTCTTAAGGTGGGAAGAATGTGAGGATTCAGATTTCTAATTAGTGAGTAATCGGATCTTGAGTTAGATTAGTCACGAGAATTAAGAATTTAGATTTCTGGAATTTCGAATTTTGGTGAAATCTGTTCGAACGGTTTGAGAGATCTGGATTCCTGAGATCTGGTCGTGTATTGTTGGGATTTTGAATGAGATCTGTTTCTCCTTAGCGTTTCGAAAAGCACCGTGAATTTGGATAAAACGGTGTCGTTTTGGAGAGATCTGGTTGTCGAGTATGGCGTGGAATGTTTTTGTTGTTCTTCGTAATTTCGGATTCGATGACGTCAGCAGGTCTCATGGGTGACGTAAGCAATCTTGTGCAGGAACGTGATAGCGTTCATTGAGAGTTGCACGGTGAGATTTGATGACGTAAGCAGATTCCACGAGCTGGTCAACGGGAAGCGTTGACATCTGATGTTGCGCAGGCGTGAAATCTGTTTTTGCTCATACGCCGTCGTTTTGTGCTTTGCGCGAGTTTAAGCGCTGAGATCTGTTTGAGTTGCGCTGAGATATGTTGTTTTAGCGTGAGATCTGATTTGATCAAAACGCCGTCGTTTGGAGTTGCACGCGAACGCTGGGAGCTGTTGGTGAAACGTTGTCGTTTTGAGGCTTACGCGAGTTTAGTTTAGCGTGAAGTCTGTTTTTGCCTTAGCGTTGTGCGAGGAAGCTGTTTTGCGATATTTTAAGTTGTAGGACTCTGTTTTTGTCGGTGTTTGACTTGCTTTGTAGCTTATTGAGTAAAGGATATAAAGATAAGTGTTGAGTTACACTTAGAGCATTCCAGACCCAATATTTCTTATCCTAGCATTCGAAACCCTCGAATAGCTACTATTCAACATAACTTTCAACCGCTGATTTTCCATCGCGTCCAGTCTCCGTTTTTCACGTTTGAGGTGGCGCTGAATTCCTTGAGACTTCCTCTTTCGAGTGATGCTAGTTAGGAAGTCAGGAGAAACTAGTTGAGGAACCCCGAGAGCTTCTGCGTGAACGTGATTTTGCTGGTTTCGTTGAGCAGAGCTTGTTTCCAGTTCTTTCGAGCTTTTGGTGAGCATTTCTCGTTAATTTGAGCCCTTACTCTCGTTGTTAGAACCTGCGTAGCTAGGAAGAACTTGTATGGAATTCTGGCCATAGGTATTAGAGTGTGTAGGGTCAGATTTGTGCTTGAGATGAGTTAGAACCTGCTAGGAAGAACTTGTATGGAATTCTGGCCGTAGGTATTAGAGTGTGTAGGCTCAGATTTGTGCTTGAGATGAGCTAATTGTTGAAACCTTAAAACAGATTTCAGCTCCCAGGGATTTTTGAGTCGTGATTTCCGTGGGGTTTCAAAGGCCAGTAGGCTTGAATGGTTGCTGGCCGTGCGTTGTGAAATCTGTAGAGGTAAAGTGAAGCTGTTAAGGTACGATTGAGCAGCCCTTAGCAGTTAGCTCATGAACGTGTTTATATTTCAGGCTATGAATTCGTGAGATGACTGTTATGTGATTTACGTGAAATCTGGAATATTGTATTGACTTGAATTGATTGAATTATGTTCCTGTTTCATGTGTCATAAATTGTATGCATTGAGAAATGATTAGATTGGCATACATGCATACATATTGGGCCTTGACAGATTTGATTGGTGACCCTAGCCACGTTGGATCTGGCCAACAGATATGTTGTGTACCAGTCCAACGCTATCATCGGAGTGGTGTTGCCAGATTTGAGAGGCTACCACTGGGCTGTGACGGCCGACGGGTCTCGAGGATCACAGACCGATGATTTCCCGGTTGATACACCGTGGTATAGAGACGATTTGATTTGATTTGCCGGTTGATACACTGGCCTAGCTGACCGATTTCCTTTGACAGCCTCATGCATTCATAGCATTTATTTATAGCATGTTGCATGTTTATATACTTTGATAGCTCTTCGTACTGAGGCTTGACCTCGTACTTGTTTCCTGCTTTTGTCTTGTTTGGGTCTGCGTTGCCCATTTGCAGGAACTTCAGGTAACCTAGCTGGACAGAGTGGAAGTTCAGCTGGTCGATATGTATTGAACCGGGGGATGCCCCGTGTTATCATGTATTTGGGGATCGGTATTTTGAATTGATATTGTGGTTACTTGTTGCATGAGTTTGAGTTAACTCATATTTTGGGTATTGAATATTTTGGAACGTATGATTTGAAGTTCAGGCCCATTGTATTTCGAAAAATTTTTAAGCCCTGATTTTAAGCTTCCGTGTTTTTGCGCTTATTATGTGTTAATTGTTAGTAATTAGCACGGGGCCTGACACTAACTGCTGGTGCTGTCTCAATTACCTTAGAGATCAGTCTTACCTTTTTCTTACCGTCGGCCCTATCCTCAGCAGAGATAATATTACCTGTTAAGATATGGAAACACACTTTACAGCCCATATGGCCAACCAGATCAAGCGGCGCAACGTCAGCAGCTTGACGTACGAGAACTTCCCAGTAGGTCACCCATCCCAGTATTGTTCTCACCCTTGCACGCTTAACTCAACAATACCCCCCAAGAAGTATAGAAAATGCTTCTTGAGAAACTCGAACCACTGACCTCGCTCTGATACCAATTATTAGTATCAAGCGCTTACCACTAGGCCAAAAGCTATAGCTGTTAACCAAGGTACAACTTTATTTTCATATAATGTGGCGGCGCAGAGTGCACCTATTATGTACGTTAGGGATAGGCTGTTAGGCCCATGAGTCAGGGGAGGTGCGTGTCTAACTGCTGGTGTTGTCTCAATTCCCTTAGATATCAGTCTTACCTTTTCCCTACCGCCGGTCATATCCCCAGCAAAGATAGTATTACCCGTTAAGATCTGGAAACACACTTTTATAGCCCACATGGCCAACCAGATCAAGCGGCGCAACGTCAGCATCTTGATGTACGAGAACTTCCCAGGAGGTCACCCATCCTAGTACTGTTCTCACCCTTGCACGCTTAACTCAACAATCCCCCCAAGAAGTATAAAAAATGCTTCTTGGGAGACTCGAACCCCTGACCTCGCTCTGATAACAATTGTTAGGATCAAGCGCTTACCAATAGGCCAAAAGCTATAGCTGTTAGCCAAGGTGCAACTTTATTTCCTAATAATGTGGCGGCGTAAGTACACCTATTATGTGCGTTAGGATTTGGCTATTAGGCCCATGAATCAGGGGAGGTGCGTCTCTAACTGCTGTTGATGTCTCAATTCACTTAGAGATCAGTCTTACCCTTTCCATAGCATCAACCCTATCCCCAGTAGAGATAGTATTACCCGTTAATATCTGGCATCACAATTTTACAGCCCACATGTCCAACCAGATCAACCGACGCAACGTCAGCAGCTTGACGTACGAGAACTTCC
>KV018622.1:0-11616 GCA_001598015.1 Dorcoceras hygrometricum
ACCCGCTCGTCCTTGAACATAGCATCCTAGACTCACAATTCAACAGAACAAGCATAGCTAGCAAAACAGGGCTCGACAGGAATATGCGTGTATGCAAATGCAACAGCTGATATCAATACAATGCACAAACGATAACATCACAGAGCACACACACAGCCAAGAATATAATCCATGCTCAATCCTAAGTTGTAAACAAGCTCACATCCGTACCTCAAATCTTTGTGCAACAATTACTACAGTAGATTACCACAATGACGCAGATCCACCACCTGATCAACGGCAACACAAGAAACTACTCAAAGACCGAAGCACAGAAAAGCAACAGCTGGGAGCTACAACTCAACCAGCGGTATCCTACCTCATCTAACACCACAGAAAGCTCTAACAAGCTTAAAGGCAGGAACTGAACTTACCCCAACAAGCTAGGAGCGAAATCCGACGCTTATGCTAACAGACTACACAAGGGAGATGTCTTCGCACACCTCACCAGCTTCAAGAAAACGTTCGAAAACAATATCCAAACGAAGCGTCTCAGCAAGAGGATTCCAACGCTACCACTCTCGCCCTCGTCAGAGCTGCCTACCACCGGCAATCGAAGAAGATAAGGTTCGATGAACAGTAGCTAGGGTATCACGACAGAATTTGGCAATCAGGAAAATATTCTAAGTTTCGAGAACAATAATAGAGAACAAGGCCAAGCTCCCTATTAAATCTCACTACTGACAGAAACTGGAAACATCTCCACCGACAACTTAAGCTATCGCAACTGATATTCCCGCTCGCAAACAGATCTTGCAATAGATCTCACTCTATGCCTAAACACATCTCTACTAACTCAAACGACGTCGCAGAGAACTACTGTCACAATTGGACACGACACCCTCTACTCACTACTGAACACTAACCAACATCTGTTAGCAACGCTACAACAGATCTCCCACATAGCTATAGCTAACGCAACTCACAGCTGAGTCTTCTTCGCTAACCCCAAAACGCTGTCATTCCAACTAATCCAAACGACGACGTACTAGCACCCGCTACTGAACGCGCTCTATCTCACTACTGAATGCTAGCGATAACAGAACTCGCTACAACTGCTGAATACAACCATTCAGCAAGAACTGCTGAGGTCACCACTGCTGAACTCTAGCACCAAGCGATGACCCACGCTAACTACTGAACAGATTCCGTGCCAAACTCAATCTCTCCAGAACTGTTCCAAAGCTGAAACCAAAACCCGATATCTTCTTCAAGCTCATCAACGCAAAGCTGATCTCAATAAAACCCGATTAATTAACTCAAGGGCATCTACTCTAACAGAGATTGCATGGAGTGCCGATTTCATTAGTGTCTGATATAGATCCAAGATTTACTTCCCGATTTTGGAAGAGCTTGCAGGTAGCGATTGGTTCGAGATTGGCTATGTGTACAGCCTATCACCCACAGACAGATGGTCAATCTGAGAAGACCATCAAGATTTAGAAGACATGCTGCGAGCAGTTGTTTTGGATTTCAGTGGTTGCTGGCAAGATTCCTTGTCCTTAGTTGAGTTTTCTTATAACAACAGCTACCAAGTGACTATTGGGATGACCCATTTTGAAGCGTTGTATGGTCGTAAGTGTAGATCACCGATCTGCTGGGAAGGGATTGGTGAGAAGCAGTTGTCCACTCCTGAGTTTGTGCAGTACATGAAAGATCAGGTGAGTTGATTCGGAGTAGGATGAAAGCTGCTCAAGATCAACATGCTAGCTATGCTAATAAGAGACGCCGACCTTTGTAATTCGAAGTTGGTGATGGAGTGTTTCTCAAGGTTTCTCCTTTCAAGAGTGTGATGAGATTCAGATTGAGGGATAAATTGACTCCTAGATTCGTTGGTCCTTTTGAGATTGTTGAGAGGATCGGACAGTAAGCCAGAGGATCGGACAGTTGGCTTATAGATTGAGACTACCTGATGAGTTAGCAGCGATGCATGATGTGTTTCATGTGTCAATGTTGAGGAAATATGAGCCAGATCCATCCCATGTGTTGAGGACTGATGAAGTTGAGCTAGATTCTACCCTGAGTTATGTGGAATATCCAGTGCAGATTCTGAATAGGAAGGAGAAGCAGCTGAGGAATAAGATTATTCCGTTGGTGATGGTCCAATGGAGCAAGCATGGTCATGAGGAAGCTACCTGGGAGGTGGAAGAGAAGATGAGACAAGAGTGGCCTCATCTGTTTGAGCTTTGACAGTGGAGTTGTGTTGGTAAGTTCTACTGTTTAGGTTGATTTCTGCCCTATTTTTGCCTTTGATTTCGAGGACGAAATCTCTTAAGATGGGAAGAATGTGAGGACTAGAATTTGCTAAGTATGATTTATTAGCTAATCGAGTTTCTGAGTATCCGGTTTTCAGATTTGAAGACTTGGTGATTTTTCAGAATTTCAGTTTTGAGCGGGATCTGGATGTTCAGATCTGTCCTTTGTGTGTGTGCGTGAATTGTCGTAAGCAGGGAGCGAAACGCTATCGTTTCAGGTGCAAGTCAGGTATGGCATTGCGATAGGTAAGGCGATCGTATCGTGTATTCAGACTTGACGCTAGTAAGTGAGATCTGTTTAGTGGTGTGATCAGATGTCAACGTTGGTCAACGGTACTGTGTAGACCAGTGCGTTTGATGATGCAGATGTGTTCAAGATCTGAGGAGCATTAGCGGACTCAGATGCTACGTCATTTTATTAAGTTAGAGTGACGTCGTTTTGGATGAGAAGTGAGTGTTTTCTTTGGAGATCAGATCTTGGTTAGCGTTGACACATGTGAGTGAAAGCTGAAGCCAAGATTGAGAGACGTCTGCCTTAGTGATGAGATCTGAATTAGTCGGTGGTTTATTTCCACTGTAGCTTGGATCTGGGGATTTAACTTAAGTGTCGATCAACACTTAGAATATTTTCGAACCAGATATTCCTTATCTTCATCCCCGATAACCCTCGTTTGCTACTATTCACCCGAACCCTATTTCCGTTGATTGTCGTTGTTTTTCACCGCAGTTTGGAGCAAGATTGGTAGCGTTGAGCTCGTCTTCTTTAGGGATTTCGATTGATAACAGTTTGGAGATTGGAGTCCCCGAATTTGAGGAACGCGAAGTTGCAGTAGTGCTTGAATGACTTCGTGATTGTGGACCAGTAGTTCTTCTGTTCTTTATCAGCTTTGGATTCGAACTTCAGATCTGTTGAGGTTTGAGGTACGAATTGAGCTATATATTAATCAGTCTTCAATATCAGCTTTGGGAATATTTTTGTTGAGTATTAGCTGTTGTGTTTTGCATTGACTGCTGATTATGTGCTCATATCTGTTTGTGCGTGTAATGTATGCGTTGATTAAGCATGAGTCTGTTGTGCATTCATGCATGCATATTGAGCCTGATTCCTTCGAAAGCTGAATTACTTTGCACGTTATGATCGGCCGGCTGAGTCGTCGTGGCTGAAAGGTCCAACGTTGATTTTGATGTGGTGGCGAGCTGAGTCGTTGTGCCTGAATACTACACTGCCTTGTGATGGTCGACTGAGTCGTCGTACCTGAAGATCACAAGATGATGATGATTGATGAGATTGCACAGCTGAGTCGTTGTGCTATTATATTTGCCTACCGAAGATTCTTGGTATCCCTTTCATGCATTGCACGATAGATATATTGCATTGTCTGATATGATTTATGCTTTTATTGTGCTCTTCGTACTGAGGTTTGACCTCATTTATTTTCCCTGTTTTGGGCTGCCTTGGTTGGTTTGTCCATGTTTCCCATGTTGCTCAGCTGGTCGTGGAGTTGACCCAGCGGGAGGTGCCCCAGGAGGTGGTTAGAGTGTCCCAGTTATTATAGTATATATGTATCAGTACTGATAGCCGGGGGATGCCCTGCGCTTTGTTTATTCTGTTTTAGTTTTTGGTGTATGGTTCTTGATACATGTTGTACTATTGTACTATGTTATTTTTAACTGGGATATTTTGAGTATTGCCGTATTGTAAAATATGTTTTCCGAGTCGGGCCAAAAGCAAAAAAAAATTTAACCACTATTTTATTGCTTCTGCTACTGTTTATTGCGTGGTTTTACTCTGATTGAAAGACTTGGTGAGTTTTTAGAATTTTGAGTTTTGAGCGGAATCTGGATGCTCAGATGTGCCCTTGTGTGTTTGCGTGAGTTTTGCAAGTAGGTAGCAAAACGCAGTCGTTTTGAGCGCTGGTCAGATGTGGCGTTGCTGGAGGTAATGCGATGTCGTATTTTGTTTTCAGAAGTGGCGTTAGATAGCGGGATCTGTTAGCGGGCATGAACAGATGTGAGCTTTTGCGCGAGGAAGTCAGCGATGGTTACTTGCCCAGAGTCGTTCAGATGTCAACGATGGTCAACGGTGCTGATTGATGAATTCAGCAGTGACCAAGATCTGAGGAGCGCTAGCGGGACTTGATGCTACGTCGTTTTGATAAGTTAGCGCGACTTCGTTTGCTGTTGCGTTAGTAGAGAGTAGCAAAGTCTGATTTGAGACAGCTGAGGCCAGTTGCGAGAGACTTCTGCCTTGGAATGAAAGATGTTTAGTACAAAGATCTGAGTTGGTGAGACATCTGAATTAGTCGCCGATGACTTCTATTTTAGCTTTGACTGGGGATTTAAATACAAGTGCTAATCGACACTTAGAGCATTTCGAACCTTACATTTCATGTCTTCTTCTTCGATAGCCTTCGATTATTACTGTTCACCCGAACTTTATTTCCGTCGATTGCCATCGTTTCTTGCTTCCGTTTGGAGTAAGATTGGTAGCGCTCAGCTCGTCTTCTCTAGGGCTTTCGATCAGTAGCAGTTTGGAGACTGGAGTCACCGGATTTGAGGAGCGCGAAGTTGTTGCATTATCGTAGGTCTTCGTGATTGTGGACCAGTTCCTTGTCTGTTCTTTAACAGCTTTGGGTAAGTGATTCTTTACCGATTGAAGCTTCTTTTTAGACCCGAGTAGTGCTCTATAGAGTTGAGGTAGCTGATTGAGCTACGAGGCTTTAGAAACTAAGCTGTTTGAGTTCATAATTGAGTTGATTTTGAGATATCTTGATAGATTCGAGCTTGTAGTAGCTTTTGCTGAGTTTCCGTGGAGCTGCATGGGCAGTGGACTTGAGTTGGTTACTGCGCCCTTCTTGTTGTAAGATCTGTTGAGGTTTGAGGTACGAATTGAGCTATATATTAATCAGTCTTCAATATCAGCTTTGGGAATATTTTTGTTGAGTATTAGCTGTTGTGTTTTGCATTGACTGCTGATTATGTGCTCATATCTGTTTGTGCGTGTAATGTATGCGTTGATTAAGCATGAGTCTGTTGTGCATTCATGCATGCATATTGAGCCTGATTCCTTCGAAAGCTGAATTACTTTGCACGTTATGATCGGCCGGCTGAGTCGTCGTGGCTGAAAGGTCCAACGTTGATTTTGATGTGGTGGCGAGCTGAGTCGTTGTGCCTGAATACTACACTGCCTTGTGATGGTCGACTGAGTCGTCGTACCTGAAGATCACAAGATGATGATGATTGATGAGATTGCACAGCTGAGTCGTTGTGCTATTATATTTGCCTACCGAAGATTCTTGGTATCCCTTTCATGCATTGCACGATAGATATATTGCATTGTCTGATATGATTTATGCTTTTATTGTGCTCTTCGTACTGAGGTTTGACCTCATTTATTTTCCCTGTTTTGGGCTGCCTTGGTTGGTTTGTCCATGTTTCCCATGTTGCTCAGCTGGTCGTGGAGTTGACCCAGCGGGAGGTGCCCCAGGAGGTGGTTAGAGTGTCCCAGTTATTATAGTATATATGTATCAGTACTGATAGCCGGGGGATGCCCTGCGCTTTGTTTATTCTGTTTTAGTTTTTGGTGTATGGTTCTTGATACATGTTGTACTATTGTACTATGTTATTTTTAACTGGGATATTTTGAGTATTGCCGTATTGTAAAATATGTTTTCCGAGTCGGGCCAAAAGCAAAAAAAAATTTAACCACTATTTTATTGCTTCTGCTACTGTTTATTGCGTGGTTTTACTCTGATTGAGCACGAGGCCTGACATTTTTGGTATCAGAGCTTAAGCTGTAATAAGCTCGATTTCTTTTGATCAAACTAGAGTCTAGGCATAGTGTTACTTGTTGCATGTGCATGACTATGTGATTTGTTTGATTATGTGATACATCTGTTGATGTGTGATCTTACCCTCTTAGTGCCTTCGTAGATGCCTCATGTACGTAGGGTTAGAGGTAGAGGGCAGTTTCAGGAAGAGTCCGAGGGTCAGAACGAGGAGGTGCAGCTTAGTTGACCTTTTCTTAGACGTGATAGTCAGATTGAGGTAGATGAGCTGGCAGCCCGTGTGGATGATATTGAACTTGTGATGGCAAGGTTTCAGCGGACGAACCCTCAGATGTTTAATGGTGATGAGTCTAGTTCCGATGAGGAGTCCTTGTTGCAGCACATTACTGGGTTGTTTGACCGTGTCAGGTATGATGACGAGCGTAGGTTGAGTTTGGCTACATTTCAGTTGAGGAGAGGTGTCGAGCGTTGGTGGAGAGGCGCTTCGATGACTCTAGAGGAGACAGGTGTAGGGATCACGTGGAGCAGCTTTTGTACTGCCTTTCGTCAGGAGTACGTTCCGGAATCCTTTGTGAACGCCAGGGAGCATGAATTTGATAACCTGGTGCAGGGGACTATGTCCTTGGGAGAGTATGCCCGGAGATTTTCTTCTCTTCTTGCATATGTTCCGCATGTTTCTGGCTGAGAGAAGGCAAAGAGGAATAAGTTCTTGGAGGGGCTCAATGAAGAGTTGTATTCTTTGGTCTTGGCGGGTTCACCGATGAGTTATGCGGATGCGGTGGACAAGACTATGGATACTGAGGAGGGACTGCAGAACCGTAGGTCTCGTGTTAGGCCGCAAGTGGTGCAAGGTAACCGTCCCGTGGTTCCGGGGGTGCAACCTACCCAGTCTGTGTAGTCATCCCAGCCACCCCAGCAGCAGGTAGCCCAACAGTCTGGACACCAGAAGTTTAGGCCTCGTGGTCGTCAATTCAAGAAGAAGTCAGGTTCTAGTTCTTCTGGCTCGGGTAGTTCTTGCAGTAGTGGTTCTAAGGTTGAGTTTTGTGGCCAGTGTGGAGGAAAGCACCCTACAACACAGTGTGTAGGTGTGCAAGGTTCGTGTAACATCTACGGACAGTATGCGCACTTTGCGAGAGTGTGTCCTTTTACCGGATCTCAGCATACCGCCTGTCCACCGCAGGGTCGCGTGGGTGGATCGTCTTGAGGTCGTTCATTTATGGCCCAGCAGCTGTGGTTGGGAGAGCCTCAGTTTATGCCGTTCCAGCAGCCTGGTCCTCGCGGTTTGGACAGTCTTCCCAACCTCAGTTTTTAGGACCTCAGTATGCCAAAGTGAATGCCATGACGAGGGAGCAAATAGAGGGCACGCCAGGAGGAGCAGTGATCGCAGGTACTTGCTTTGTTTTTGATTTTCCTGCGTGTGTGTTGTTTGATACAGGAGCATCACTTTCGTTTATTGCTGATGCATTTGTGGTTGAGCATGGATTGCATACCACTATTTTGTGTGATGTTGTGTCTGTTGTCGACTTCTGCCGGTGCGAGCCTGCACTCCCGAGAGATCTTGTTGAATGGCATTCTTAGATTTGGTGAGAACGTGTTGTTAGCCAACTTGATCAGGCTAGTGATGTGGGATTTTGATTGCATAGTGATGCCAAAGTGAATGCCATGACGAGGGAGCAAATAGAGGGCACGCCAGGAGGAGCAGTGATCGCAGGTACTTGCTTTGTTTTTGATTTTCCTGCGTGTGTGTTGTTTGATACAGGAGCATCACTTTCGTTTATTGCTGATGCATTTGTGGTTGAGCATGGATTGCATACCACTATTTTGTGTGATGTTGTGTCTGTTGCGACTTCTGCCGGTGCGAGCCTGCACTCCCGAGAGATCTTGTTGAATGGCATTCTTAGATTTGGTGAGAACGTGTTGTTAGCCAACTTGATCAGGCTAGTGATGTGGGATTTTGATTGCATAGTGGGAATGGACGTGTTGTCTGGTTATAGGGCCACCATGGACTGTTTCCATGGCGTTGTGCGTTTAGGCCCCAGTCTGGCGAGAAATGAAATTTCTATGTCCTAGATTCCCGATCGAAGATTCCTTTAGTCTCTGTGATGGAGATGTTTAGCCTATTGTCTTTGGAGAATGCTGGATTTATGATCTATGCTCTGGATGCGTCTTCTTCTTCGCGCGTAGTGCTTCCTCTAAAGAGGGAGATAGACTTCAGCATTCAGTTGGTACCTGGTACAGCTCCTATCTCGAGAGCTCCGTATCGTTTAGCGTCTGCTGAGTTGAGGGAGCTTAAGGTTCAGCTTGGCGACTTGCTGGAGAAGGGTTTCATTAGGCCGAGCATGTCCACGTGGGGAGCTCCTATGTTGTTTGTAAAGAATAAATACGGGTCTATGAGGATGTGCATCGACTTTAGACAGTTGAATAAGGCGACAGTGAAGAATAAGTACCCTTTGACGAGGATCGATGACTTGTTTGATCAGCTTCAGGGTTCAGCTGTGTTTTCTAAGATCGATATGCGTTCGGGGTACCATCAGTTGCGCATTAGAGAGCAAGATGTTGCGAAAGCTGCTTTTCGTACGAGGTACGAGCATTATGAGTTTTTGGTTATACTTTTTTTGATTTGACGAATTCCCCCATAGTTTTCATGGACCCGATGAATCGAGTCTTTAGAGAATTCATCGATCAGTTTGTGATTGTGTTTATCGATGATATTTTGGTGTACTCGAAGACTCCGATGCAGTACAAGGAGAATTTGAAGTTGGTTTTTCAGACGCTTCGAGACTCGCAGCTGTATGCTAAGTTTTCCAAGTGCGGGTTTTGGTTGGACGGAGTTGTATTTCTCGGTCATGTTGTTTCAGCTGCAGGTATTTCTGTGGATCCCCAGTAAGGTAGAGGCTGTGATTAACTGGGAGCGTCCCAAGAAGGTTGCTGAGATTCGTAGTTTCTTGGGTTTGGCTGGCTATTATAGGCGTTGTATAGAGGGATACTCTAGTATAGCTAAGCCGATGATTCAGTTGACTCGGAAGGATAAGAGATTTGTTTGGACCGAGCAGTGTGAGAACAGTTTTCTGTTGCTCAAAGAGAAGTTAACTTCTACACCTGTGTTAGCTTTGTCGTCTGGTTCAGGTGGTTTTGTTGTGTGTTCGGATGCTTATTTGAATGGATTGGGTTGTGTGTTGTCAGCAAGTTAAGGCCGAGAGGATGAGACCTGGTGGTTTATTACAGAGTTTGGAGATTCCCCAATGGAATTGGGAGCACATAGCTATGGATTTGGTTACACATTTGCCTCGTTCCAGTCGAGGGTGTGATGTTGTGTGGGTTGTGATCGATAGATTTTCGAAGTCTGCTCACTTCATTCCCTACAGTATGATGTATTCTTTGAAGAATATGGCGAAGCTGTACATAGATTTTGTGGTGAGATTGCATGGTCTGCCCGTTCTATCGTTTCAGATCGTGATCCGAGGTTTACTTCCAGGTTTTGGAAGAGTTTGCAAATAGCTTTGGTACCAGATTGGCGATGAGCACAGCGTATCATCCCCAGACAGATGGCCAAAGTGAGAGAACTATCCAGATTTTAGAGGATATGTTGAGAGCTGTTGTTGATGAGTTTTGAGGCAAATGATTGAGCCGTGTATAGGATTGAGTTTGAATTCTAATTTTGATCATATTATACTTACTTTTAGATTTGAATTGAAAGTCATCGAACTAGAGAACTTTAGAATTCGAATCGGTAAAGTTTTGATCAAGGTTTGTAGTGATTTCTACCCTTGGTAATTGATATGTGTTGAGCAGATTTGGATATGAACTTGTTGTTGTTGATATATGTTTCAGATTCGAAGCACTTTCAGAATCGATATTGAAAGGTATAAATTGACATCAATCAAGAAGGGATAGAACATTCGAGATAGATATGATTCTCGAATTCCCTAAAATCACATACTTGAATGCTTACTGCTCTTGTTTGATACTTGACTGATTTTGTGTGATATACTTGTTTGTTTATCATGTATTGCCTTGATTGATCTTAGAATAATGCATCAAGATTATATTGCATTCATCTTGAGCTCTACCTTGAAAAGCATAGAGGGCTGAATAGCCTAGAGTGCAAATGACGTTTGGAGGGCTATAGTTGAGTGGCACGGAATGTAGATTTACTTCAAGAGCTAGATGACTCACTATGGTTGCACCAAAGTAAGGGGATTGAGATACTTGACGCCACCTCGATTGGGAGAGTCGGTTCTTCCCCGGGATCCCAAGAACCAAGCTTTATTGTTATCAGATTTGATAGCCTATTCCTTACACATGCATTGCATCCATGCTCATGATATATTGCATGTTATGTTGTTCATACGTGAATTATATTCTCACCGGAGTTATCTGGCTATTGCTGTGTTTTGTATGTGTGCATGGCAATAGGTGGGGCAGGATCGAGTCAGAGACAACCATGATAGAGCGAAATGAAGATTAGCACGTGGTGAATCGGGTTTTAGCAAAGGTTTTGCAATATATGAGGTTGTCAAACATGTTCGAAAACATGAAACGATGTATATGTTTTGTACTTGTTGAATACTAGTTATGTTTGGGACTTCATGTATCCTAAATAATGAGGTTGAAGTTTAAATGCATGTTTAGATTGTGTTTGATGGTGTTTACCTCTTACAGATGTATTTTGAATTGAATGAAAGAGTTATACAACAACAAACTTCTTTTGATAGCAAGGAGATCAAGTAGAGAAAACTTTAGGGTCATTTAAGCGCACCCGCGCCCTAAAAAAATTGTATCTTCTTTTTCTTCTTCTTGCTTAAATTAGATGAATACAATTGTAATTAATATTTATTCGCCCCTTAAGATGATATTAGCAACCCAGAGTCCCCACAACAGGTGGTATCAGAGCCTAAGTTTCTCGGACTGAGATAGATGAGCAGGGTAGATTGAGTCTGTCTGATTGATTCCATTGCATGAGATTGAATTCAATATATGATATTTTGTTATGCACTAATCTGTCTAAAAATAAGAAATGCCTCCTCGTCGACCAAATACTAGACAAACAGCGGTTGTCCCTCCTACAGAACAGACCAATGTACAACAACCAGTGTCAGTACCTAGACTGGAACAAGGTAGTACATATTCTACGGTGATGGATGTGACCATTACACCTATGGAGACCTTACTGAAGAGGTTCCAATCATTCAAACCGCCAACTTTGAATGGAACGGAGAATTCAGTTCACTGTGAAAACTGGCTTGAAGATATTGAACTACTGTTTGATTCACATGACTACTCTGATGATCTTCGTATCAGATTAGTAGTACATCAACTTCATGAAGTTGCCAAAAGTTGGTGGATCACTATGAAGAAATCACTTGAACATCGAGGTACGACCATCATTTGGTCAGTATTTAAAACTTAATTCTATCAACGTTTCTTTCCAGTCTCCTACATAAAAGACAGGGGAGCAGAATTTGCGAATTTGAAGCAGAATAATTTGAATATCGATCAATATGTGGCAAAATTTTCTAGTTTATTGAAATTTG
>KV018624.1:4513-21042 GCA_001598015.1 Dorcoceras hygrometricum
AAGGGCCCAATAATATGACGCCGTTTACTATCACGTGTCAAGATTGACCCATCAATGTTGAGTCGTGAAGGACGGTCCCCTTAACGTCCCCAATAATATGAGCCAACGTTAAAGGGAGTTCCAACCGACTCACAACAATTGTCAATGACGTGGACAGCTTTCCGGCATGTATGACCCCCTCAATAATATGAGTCGGGCCATGTATACGGGTAGCATCGACGTACACCCATTGTTGATGGAAGGTAGGGTTAATTTAAACAATTTTAAATACCCTTTAGTTTATCGAATAAACTTTTTATCTTGATATAAGTTTTAAATCAAATTTAAAACGAGGGATTTTATTTTGGTCTCATGCATATTTAAATCTAATTTAAAACATGCAGCATGCGGATTCAATTAATCTATATATCAAATATATAACATTGGGATGATCGATCGCGAGAGCTATGCGGTCCGTGGTTGCCAGCCACGGACCTGGGTCCAATCCTAGGGGTAATGCAATATGGAATGCAATCCTATTACAATGCTTTCCGGTTTTACAGATCTTCGGTCTTCAATATCTTGATCGTCATCTCCACCGTCTTCGGATGTCCTCCCACTAAATCTAGTAATTTACATTTAAATTAACTATGACAAATAAGGGATACATTTATCAAGGGGTGGGAACGGGCCACAAACAGGCCCACTTTAAATGATAATCAAATATATACAAACCGAAATCAAATAAAACCTATTGCATACACCTAACACATTGGGCACGGCTCTCGATCACCCCAATCGTGCAATTAATCTAATTAACATGCATATTTAAATAATCTAATTATTTATCGTAAAATCATATTCTAATTACGAAATCGTATTTTATAATAAAATCGTATTTTGCCGATAAAACAAATTTTAATCAACAAAATCATATTTTATTACAAAATCATATTTCATAATTAAAATCACATTTTACTGATTTTAATTGTATCAATATTGGGCTGGATCATCCCGATCATGCAATTAATCTAATTAACATGCATAATTTAAATAATCTAATTATTTATCGTAAAATCATATTCTAATTACGAAATCGTATTTTATAATAAAATCGTATTTTGCCGATAAAACAAATTTTAATCAACAAAATCATATTTTATTACAAAATCATATTTCATAATTAAAATCACATTTTACTGATTTTAATTGTATCAATATTGGGCTTAAAATAATTTTAGGCCCAAAAACTTAAAATTTCAAAATCGATCAAAACCGGGCCCGATATCGCATATCGGTCCGAAAACTTCACGGGCTGCCCGGGACAGGCCCGAACCAAACCCTAGAAGAATTCAGACCAGCCGTCACGACATCTCCGGAGACTCGCCGGAGCGGCGATCGGCCGGCGGCCGCCGCCACCAACGAAATCACACGCGGCGCAAAGGGCGCACGCGCGGCCGCGACAAGGCGCATCGCCATCGCGCGCTTTCTCATGGCACACCGCCGTGACCATCGCACAACAATCTGCGCGCGTCACGTCGGCCATCAAGCGAGAGCAACGTCGCATCGGCCAGCGTCGAGAACCATGCGGCCAGCGCATGATCAAGGGCCAGCCATCGCGTAACGTCTCGGCCAGCGCTGCCCTCCTTGCGCACAGCGGCGCCCGACCAGCCAATGCAGCAGTGGTGCGCAGCGGCCACCATCGCACCATTCGTGCGGCCAGCGCACGATGAGCCGTGAGACATCGCGCGGCCGAGGCGCTCGATGAGCGCGGCCGAGGCGCGCAACGCGTGTGGCAGGCGCACGGCCGAGGCGCGCAACGCGTGCGGCAGGCGCACGGCCGAGGCGGGTGATTGCGGTGGTCGGCGGCCAGCTTCGAGGCTTTGATTTTAATTCTGAAAAACGAGAGTTAGACACAATTATGGAAATTCATATGATCAGATCCGAAAAACACTGGCTCTGATACCACTGTTGGGATCCGGATCCGCCCCCCGACGAGGCAGCGGAAGAACATAGAATAAACAGCCGGGAGACGATCAATACGAAAAATCAATAACAGTTATCGACATACATAGGGGGTTCAAAACCACTACCTTGCTGGCACTTGTGCCTGGCTCCAACCGTATTTACAATAATGTCGGCTCTTCTCGGTTGATTGCGGTAGAAATCGCCAATCCGGTCCATGACCAGAAACGAGACTCCTTCGTCAGCCTGCACTAGAAGGACTGATGAGATCAGCACGAACGGATTCTCCTCGTCGAATTGGTCGGAAACGAATTTCCGGAGACGACGGGCGGCGGCGGCGGCTTGTGGGAGAGAGGAGGGGTGGCTCGCACTAGGTCTAGGGTTTAGGGAGTTGTGTCATGTCTATAGTTAAATGAAGATTAGTCTAATTAAATAGACTTAGGAGTTGGAATTGGACCGGCCCAACGGGCCCGGGTCCAACAATGAACATTCAGTTCATCTCCACCACCGAGACTTCATCGTAACTCCGATGGGATCAGATCGGACCGATCGATTCACTTTCCAAAACTGAATAATATGATCTGAAAAACCATTTTTCAGAACCCCAGTGCAAAATGACCGTTTTGCCCCTCAACAGCGGCAAACCCCGGTTCGACCCCTGTTGAATTTTAGGAAGTCGCACTTCCCGAAATCCTCTTCTCATGCTCAACACATTGAGCTGAGTATCCGTGCGGGAATCTCGAATCTAGTACTTGTGTGACCCTCAATGGTTCAGGGATACAGCTAGCCGTGGGCCCAAAACCATTGTGGCTCCGGAATCACAATTCCGGACCTGCCCAACGGATCATGGTAAAGCGTCTAGCAACATCGCCCCATGATCCCCTAGGTATCACTGATAGTGCCTGCAGGAACCAGTTGGTCGTGGTTAGCGTACAGTACTGTCCTTTCAATCCCTATATCTCGATCAGATCAACGACCATTGGTAAATCGAGAGTCGCTATAGATCCGATAGCTATGCATACATCTTGGAGATCGAATAGTGACATCGCGAGTGTAACTAGGTAAACACATTTACCTAAAACACTTCTAGTACTCTGGCCAGAGATTTATACACTATTATCTCCTCAGATAGCATAGGATATCCACGCATGTCTGCGAGCGGTGAATCCTCGACAACGATGCATCGACTCCTACATGCATCGGGGTCTCACCCAATCCCGACGCCTTATGACCCCAAGTGAGTCGGCAAACGGGTCAAAGTGAGATGCCTATCATGTAGAGTCTCAATGACGTTTCGAGTCATGAGGACTAATCAGTACAACCAAGACCTCGGACTTATCCACTCGATAAATGGTAACCACTTGGAAAGTCCGAACGAGGGTAGTTCGATAGATCACTAGGTCACTATCTATCTGCATGCTCAGAACATCACAAAGTTCCCTACCAACGAAACATGGTACTTCACATCGCAGATACTAGTCTCGAACTCGGGCGGCCTTATCCTCATTTTGACGGCCCAATGGACTAGGAACATGTTTAGAATACACAGTGACTATTAGATGTGTTTCATGATAGCCGTCATACCCACTATCACATCCAACATACACTTAGGTGTATTCTAGGTCTTTACTCAACGCAATTGTAAATCATTACACACATAATGAAAGTAAAGAACGCCATATAAAAGAATGCGAATATCATATATATAAAGATTGTTTCATACAAGAGTCTATAAACCCACACGCCACAAGTTGGCTAGTTGGGCATATACTCTAACAAATGGTATATTCATCAACCAGGCAAAATATACAAAAGAACTGCTGAAGAAATTTGGAATGGAAAATAGTTCAGCAGCAGCGACTCCCATGAGCTCTACAATCAAACTGGATAAAGACGAAGCTGGATCTGTCATTGAGGTATCTCTTTATCGCAGTATTATAGGCTCTTTTCTATACCTAACTGCTAGCAGACCAGACATCTAGATTTCAAGCAGAGCCAAAGCAATCGCATTACATAGCTGTAAAGAGAATATTAAAATATTTAAAGGGTACTTCCAACGTGGGTCTTTGGTATCCCAAAGACTCAGGCTGATCGGTTATAGTGATGCAGATTACACAGGATGTAGGATTGATCGAAAAAGCACAAGTGGAACGTGTCAATTCTTAGGGGATCGAATGATCTCCTGGTTTAGTAAGAAGCAGACGTCAATTACCACGTCAACAGCCGAAGCAGAGTACCTCGCTGCGGGTAGTTGCGCTCAAATCCTCTGGATTTGACATCAATTGAAGGATTATGGCATTGATGCTTCCGAAGCTCCTATTCTCTGTGACAACACAAGTGCAATAGCGATCACTCAGAATCCTGTGCTGTATTCAAGAACTAAGCACATCGACATCAGGCATCACTTTATAAGAGACCATGTGCTAAAGAAAGACGTCCGGCTGGAGCATGTGTTGACTGACCAGCAAGTTGCTGATATCTTCACAAAGCCTCTAACAGACGCTAAGTTTTCTTATTTTAGAAACATCTTAGGTCTTCTTGAATTGCCTTAATTGTCTGTGTACTAACGCATATTGCAGGTTGTTAGCTGTTGCTTAACTCAGCTGTAAGTCTTTTGTTCAGGGGGAACGTAAGACTATCAGCTGAGGCTCTTGCGTTGGGAGATTATCAGCCGTAGGGGGAACCAGGAGCTGGATTGTTAAGCATGACGTCAGCTGAATATGCTACGACTGGACATACTCAGTTGTTACATATATACAGATGATGCTTATTTGTGACCAGCTCCTGCCACCCCCAACGATATATTAAACCATCAGTAATGTTCTTACATTCACTGTACCAGTTGTGACTTTATGAACATTGGCGTGAATCTATCTATTTTTGTACTTTGTTTGATTAAAATTTTGGAAAATATTTTACACCGTACGATCAAAATAGTTTGAAAATTTTTCAAATCATTTCCAACAGTCTACGCGCTAACGGATGGTTGACACGTGTTGTTACCATGCGAAATGTAACATCGAAACCTTCTCTCTCCAAAAACTCTTCGTATTCCTTAATTATTTACCGCGTGTGTCTTTCCATTCTCCTTTACCGTGCATATTTGCTTTCTCTCGTATTTTTCTTTGTACGTATTCTCTGCATACTTCCTTGCGAAGCTTTTTCAGGTGTTCTATCAGTTCTTATCTTCAACAATGGATTCTGCGTACTAATCTAACACTGTGCATATCGATTTTCATCCGTGTTGGATATGGAAAACCCAGGTATGGTCTCTGTGTTTAACGCCCTGATGGCTTCTGGCCTAGAGGGATTTTTGGGTTGCCCTGCAGTGATTTATGAATCGGAGTTGGTTGATTTCTTCAACAATGGTTCCGTGAGGGATGGCCTGGTGGTGAGTACTGTGAACGATGTACCAGTGGAGATTTTGGAGCAGTTGTTTGCAGAAACCTTTGAGCTTCCTGTTGATGGGTTGGCAGATTTATCAGAAATGCCCAAGGACAAGATTTTTGATTCTAAGAGCATCGTTTCACTGTCGAGAGAGCCAGTTAGTCTATCTGGGAGGAAGGGCCAAATGAAGATTGAATATCGCCTTCTGTGATATCATGGCAAAGTCAATATCAGTAAAGGCCGGTTCCTTCAATGCCATCACAGTGGAGAAGTTTTCGTTATTGACAGCAGTTGTTTGTGGAATTAGGATGAATTGGGCCAGTATATTGTTCAACATTCTGAAGAAAATGGTGACTGCCGGGTCTAAGCAAGCCAAGGGCTTCGCTATTCAAATAAGTATTCTACTGGAGAATATTCCAAATCTGGAATTAGGCGAATCTTCAGAGTTTCCTGCTTCCAAAATCCTCACTGAGAAGACTGTGCACCGATTTGTCTCTCTTAATGATAAAGTTGGTGCAGAGGAAGCTGCTGAGGCACCCAAGCAAAAGGCTGCCTCGAAGAAAAGACCTGCTGCTGATGTTGAAGCACCAGTGGCTAAAAAGAAGAGGACAATGAGGATGAAATCAAGTTCTTCAACAGATAATTTGGAGATAGTGGCCGTTGAACAAGAGGCTATGCCCATTCTATTGATTGAGCCACTTACTGTTGCACCAGCTACTGAGGACATTTCTGACCAACCAGCTGGTGAAACTGATGGTGTAAAAGCAGTTGCTGCTGATGTTGATGCTACTGCTAAGAAAATTGATGAGCAGGTGGCAGAAGCATCAGCTGATGTTGAGACAAGTGTTGGAGAGTCTTTTGAACCAGCAGTGGAGGTTCCTGCTGAGGAAACAAGGCCCTCATCTGCTGATGATGTGGATTTTATAATTCAGCAGGTGATTGAAGACACTGCTCTCATGGGACCAGCAGAAGAAAATCAGGAAGTTGATGCATCTGCTGATAGAGATCAACCAGCTACTACAACTGAAGAGAGACACTGGTTCGATCTTCCCTATGAAGATCTAATTGCTCGATGGGATGCTGAAAGACAAGTTGTCACACCCAGTGACACTGATGAAGAAGAAGAAACCGTGGATGTTGGCAGTGCTGGTAGAGACCAGCAGGTACAGCTTTTGGAGGAGCATCCAGTGGTTATTGAGATGAATGATGAATTTCTTGACGCCGATGAGCAGATGTCACTGGAAGATATTCTTCTGACAATTCCAGTCGATGTTCCATTGCCTTCTGCTGGCATGGAAATCACTAAGATAACACTGGGCAAAACGATCAAGATTCCAGGTGTTGATGAGAAGACTAAGTATCTGGCTAGTCTTCCTCAAATCCCTGCTGACGACAAAGGAAAGGAAATTCTGGTGGACAAAAACCCAGTAAAGGGAAATCCAGCCAAGGAGCATTATTTCTTGATTTTTGCAGATATTGATCTGCTGGTTCACTTGAGAGCTCAAGTCATAGAAGCAGTTGACCAATTCTTTCATTCTTTTAGTTTCAAGAAGTTGGCAACCATTAATATCGAGGAGTTATCCAGAAAAGAAGAACAAGTTTTGATCTGGGGAGAGACAGAGATAACTCACGTAGCTCTTAGCAGAAAGAGGTATATTTTGCTGAAATATAGAGAGGATTTGGTGAGGAAGTTTTTGGAATCATGGAAGAACAATTTTTTTCCCGGCAAAGGATCTTCAGCGGTTGATCTAAAATTAATAGATATGATTTCAGATCTTCACTTATTAGTTCTTGAAGAGTTAAGTGAGCAGGCCCTAGTGCACGGTCTCAAATGGACTAGGACATGTTGCTCCAAAATTGTTGAAGGGAGCCCCCGTGACGGGCAATTATTGCCAGAACAAACACCAACACTCCATCCATGTGCTGGCTTAGAACAATGATTCGTGTGGATGGGGTGTGGGTTGTTGAGCCATTTTGTGATCAATGGGTGAAGATCCCAAGGCCGATAGTATGTACAGAAGTATCTAAACAGCGCTCTTTTGTGGACTTCTTCCCAAATATGAGTGAACCCCTCGTAATTTTGAGAAAAAGATGGGCTGATATTTGTCTGGAGGTTGTTGGATTTTGTGCTTCTAGGAGAATTCTACCAGTTGGTTCACTACACTTTTGCAGGTCTTTGTCGGTGGTTGAACCAGTTTTTTGAGTTGCTCCTCGCCAGTCTCCAGTTTTTGCCATGCGAGTTTCTCAATTTTGTTCAGTATTTATTGATTTCAGTTTGTTCAGTTGGCTACCTACCACAGATATTACAGATTTTCTCTCTTCCATTGCTTTGGAAAGAACAACGTTACGTCGTGTACAGAGATCTTTTGCTTCGTCAGTTTCTCCCCATGTACAATTATTAGATGAGCAATCTTCCTCCTCTTCCAGCTCCTATGAGTCTATGAACTTCGATGATTCTACTTCAACCTCTCTTCCAGCTGCTTCTATTCCGGATGTTACAATAGCCTTAAACCAGTTGCGCGCTTCAATTGAACAACTCCGCGAAAGAGATGATGGTGGTGCCAAGCACAGGGATACACTTTTATTGCATCTCCACAACTATGAGAGGCAAGTTATCGCACGCCTCGACGCTCAGGATAGGGTTCTTGGGGCGTTGCGCAGGGATTCAAATGATCAACGCAATCTCTTGTCGTTGGAGTTACAATCATCTCATAAGCAGCTTGGCAATCAGCTTGTAACTACTGGTCTAGATGTCGTTGATGTTCGGAGAGTGGTTAGGGAGTCTCAGCAAGAGCTTAACGCTAGAATCAATACTCTGGATGAGAAAGTGGCGGCTACTCGACATGAGTTATTGGAGTTTAGTGCTTAACCACAGCAGACCCTGAATATCATCACCAGCCAACTGAGCGAGCTTGTTGCATATATTAATAGGGGTGGTGATAAAAAAAGGGGGGAAAGTAGCAGCAGCCGTCGCCCTCTACCTACTCCCGTTCATCAAAGTGAAGGAACTGGTGATGCTGTGAGATTAACGGAGCCTACACAGGCAGAACATGAGTTATTGGAGTTTAGTGCTTAACCACAGCAGACCCTGAATATCATCACCAGCCAACTGAGCGAGCTTGTTGCATATATTAATAGGGGTGGTGATAAAAAAGGGGGGAAAGTAGCAGCAGCCGTCGCCCTCTACCTACTCCCGTTCATCAAAGTGAAGGAACTGGTGATGCTGTGAGATTAACGGAGCCTACACAGGCAGATATTGACAATGCAAACAGAGCAATTTTTGGAGAGAATGAGGTATGAGGATTCTTTGCGTGCTGAAAGAGAAAGAGACAGGGCAAGGAGAGAAAGAAGGCTGAGTAGGAGTGGAGCATATAAGAGGAGAAGAGGTTATTAGTTAAGATAGAACTTGTACAAATCTTTTGTACTTGTACTTAATCTTCAATCAATGGAATTTTTGCGTTCTAGCAGTTCGTGTGCAATTTATCTTTGCATATTTTTATCTCGGCTGCTTAGTTTTGTCATCACCAAAAAGGGGAAAATTGTTAGGATAAAATTTATTAGTTTTGGTGATAACAAAATAAGCCTAGTTGCTACTGGAAAGTCAGCCGTTGCAATTTTACAGAAGTTAGTATCAGTCGATAGTTGATTTCAGCAGGATGTTTATTCAGAATAAATAATCAGCAGATGATTAGAAATCAGCAGGTGAATTCTTCCAGGGTAATCAGCAGGCGCAAGCATTTGAGAGATAGCGTGTTTTGTTAAGGATTACAAAACGAAAGCGTTTGGATTAGTCAAAACGACAGCGTTCAAATAAGTTGAAACGGCAGCGTTTTTATCTAGCGCTATAATCTCAGTCATTGGAGTTTGTGTTGAATTTCAGCAGATGTATACAGATGAATCAACAGAGAGCTACAGTAGATTGGTTACCAGTCGATGGAACTTAATGTTAGTGGAAGTTAAACGATGTCGTTTGGATAAATAGATACAACAGCGTTTTTTTGCCTTCGCGCTAAGATTCAGTCGATGATTTTGCGAATGTAATAACCAGCAGGTACATCTCTTAAGGGAAACCAGAAGGTAGCTACAGTGATCTTGGACCAGCCGATATTTTTTGAAGTGAAATATTTCAAGCGATCAGTTGATTCATATTATCAGGCAATGAAGTAATCAGCCGATGTATTCTTTCAATTGTTCAAGCCATCAGCTGTTGTGCAAATCAATGGATCGATTCAAACGTTCATATCAGAAGAAATCAAGGGCGAAGATTGAATCGTACATATGCCATTAATTGAGGGAACAATATCAGTACTATTCTTGGTAAATAGTACACTGTATCAGAGAGCGGTTTATGGCGTTTGCACAAATATGGAACAACGCCAAATTTGCTCTGACATTGTGCGAATTGCCTCTTGGTGGAGCAGGAATTACGGTGTACAAATTTGACATAAATTCAAACGTGATCTATTTCCTTTGAAGAATTTAATGACTTTGAAATCGAAGACTATAAATAGCAGAAGCTGGATTGAAGAAAACATCCTTCACTCTTATTATCTTGCGGTCTCACTGTCAAAATATATTCTTAGTGCTTCCCTTGCATTTTGAAGATATATTCACGAAGCTCAAAGACTTGAAGAATACAACCTTAGTTATTCACTGAAATACCTTCAAGTCATCCTCTGGTTCAACTCTTTAATCGTGTTTCTTTGTTTAAGAAACCAGAGGATTTTACAGTCTCACAGAACTTGTATTCACTGTTGTTATTTAGTTGAGTCTGTAACAAACGGGCTTCTCAAAAAGCCGTTTGAAAATATTGATAAGTGTTGTAAACCAGCAGCTGCGTCTACGAGAATTGTTGTGGAGATACTAGGAGTTCACTTTGAGCAAGGCTCGATGACTGGGTGTGTGCAGAAGACCTGTACAAATCAAATCTTCTAGTGATACCTTCCGAAGAGGAAGAAGGGGAGACGTAGGATATTTATATCCGAACTTCCAGAAACAAATTTCTGACTCATATCTTTTATATTCCGCAAGTTATTTATTGTTTGTCTGTTCACAAATCGATTGGCTTCTTTCCGCACTATCTTTGTTAGCCAAGAGATTTGCATTAAACTTAGATCCTTAAGTCTGGTAACTCGGACTTAAGTTCAGCAGTGCTAGTAAAACTTTTAAAATTTAAAATCCTAGGAGTTCATTCAACACCCCCCCCCCTTCCTGAACTCCTGTACATATATTGATCCTATTTCTGGGACGATCATTACACTTTGATTGTATTTTGGGTATGGATGTGATGTCCAGTTATAGAGCGACTGTTGATTGTTTCCATGGTGTGGTGAGGTTTAGGCTTCAATTTGGGGGACAGTGGGACTTCTACGGTGCTGATTCGCGATCGAAGATTCCACTAGTGTCAGTCATGGAGATGTTTAGTCTGTTGTTGCTAGAGAATTCAGGGTTCATGATTTATGCCCTGGATGTCTCCCTTGAATCACGGATAGAGTTGAGTGATATCACGATTTTCCAAGAGTCCCAGACTGTTAGAGTAGATGCCCAACTAGCCAACTTGTGGCGTGTGTGGGTTTATAGACTCTTGTATATGACAGTATTTATATATGATATTCGCATTTGTTTATGGCATTATTTATCTTCGTTATGTTTATATAATGTTAACAATTATGTTGGATAAAGACCTAGAATGCACCATAGTGTATGTTAGATGTGATAGTGGGTATGACGGCTGTCATGAAACACATCTAATAGTCACTGTGTATTCTGAATTAGTTCCTAGTCGATTGGGCCGTCAAAATGAGGATAAGGCCGCCCGAGCTCGAGACTAGTATCTGTGATGCGAAGTACCATGTTTCATTGGTAGGGAACATTCTGATGTTCTGAGCATGCAGATAGATAGTGACCTGGTGATCTATCGAACTACCCTCGTTCGGACTTTCCAAGTGGTTACCATTTTTGTCGAGTGGAAAAGTACGAGGTCTTGGTTGTACTGATTAGTCCTCACGACTCGAAACGTCATTGAGACTCTACATGATAGGCATCTCACTTTGACCCGTTTGCCGACTCACTTGGGGTCATTAGGCGGCGGGATTGGGTGAGATCCCGATGCATGAAGGAGTCGATGCTTCGTTATCGAGGATTCACCGCTCGCTTACATGCGTGGATATCCTATGCTATCTGAGGGGATAATAGTGTATAAATCTCTGTCCAGAGTACTAGAAGTGTTTTAGGTAAATGGATTTACCTAGTTACACTCGCGATGTCACTATTCGATCTCCAAGATGTATGCATAGCTATCGGATCTTTAGCGACTCTCGATTTACCAATGGTCGTTGATCTGATCGGGATATATGGATTGAAAGGACCGTACTGTACGCTAACCACGACCAACTGGTTCTTGCAGGCACTATCAATGATACCTAAGGGATCATGGCGCGTAGTTGCTAGGCGCTTTACCATGATCCGTTGGGCAAGTCCGAAATTGTGATTTCGGAGCCACAATGGTTGTGGGCCCACGGCTAGCTGTATCCCTGAACCATTGAGGGTCACACAAGTACTGGATTCTAGATTCCAGCACGGAAACTGAGCTCAATGTGTTGAGCATATGAGGAGGATTTTTGGAAGTTCGACTTCCTAAAAGTCAACAGGGGTCAAATCGTGATTTCCCGCTGTTGAGGGGCAAAACGGTCATTTTGCACTGGGGTTCTGAAAAATGGTTTTCAGATCATAATACTCAGTTTTGGAAACTGAGTCGATCTGTCCGATCTGATCGGCGATCGGAGTTGTAACGAAGTCGCAGTGATGGATATCGTCATTTGGACCCGGGACCATTGGGCCGGTCCAAGTTCATTACTAGTCTTATTAAAGGAGACTTAGGGCTTCATTATGAAATAACTCAAACTCATAACCTAACCCTAGCTCCAAAGTTGGCCGCCCCCTCCTCTCCCAAAGCCGCCGCCGCCGCCGGCCACCACCATCGCCGCCGCCGCCGCCGCTAAGTGATCGGACTTGTTCCGACCAACTTTTCGAGGAGTTTCCGTCCGTGCTGATCTCGTCAGGCCTTCTAGTGCAGGCTGATGAAGGAACCTTGCTTCCGATCGTGGACCTGATTAGACGTAATCTACCGCCGCCTACCGTGAAGTGCCGGTTTCCTCGTGAAACTGGTCGGAGCCAGGCGTCCGGATCCGCCACCGCTTACCAACATTGGTATCAGAGCTAAGGCTCGGATCCTTCAATACAATTATTGCCATAATTGTATCGAATCTCGATTTTCAGATTGAAACAAAAATTTTGGTTCCGGTAGCGGTGCCGCAGCGCATTGCGGCGCCCCCTCCCCCCGCGCATGAGCGCGCGATGGCCTCGCATGTTGCGCGACCGATGGGTGCTGTTATGCGCAAACTGTTGCGCCAATGGAGGGCCGGCCAGATGCTGCTGCTCCGCGCCACGATGGTTGTCGATGGGCGGGGACGTGCGGCCTAGCGCCGCACGATGTACAGAGCAATATGCGCGCTGCCGTGAAGATCACGATGTGTGGCGCAATGTCATGCAGGCGGCGGCCGCCGCCGTGCGGCCACCGTCTGATCTTTTCGCGGCAGTGTTGCGACCAGATTTGTCTCCTTGGGTTTTCGGGCCTGTCCCGAGTGGGCCGAGGAGTTAACGGGCCAATATTCGATATTGGGCCGATTTTGGTCAATTTTGAAATTTTGAGATTTTGGGCCCAAAATTGTTTTTGGCCCAATATGATGCAATTAAAATTGCAAAATACGATTTTGATTGTAAATATGATTTTATAATTAAATATGATTTTGTTGATTAAAATTTGATTGTATCGACAAAATGCGATTTTATTATAAAATGCGATTTTATGATTAAAATATGATTTTGCGATAAATAATTTGATTATTTAATTTATGCATATTAATTAGATTGATTGCATGATTGAGATGATCGAGAGCCATGCCTCAATGTGTTAGGTGTATGCTTTAGGTTTTTATGATTTCGGTTGTAATATTGTTGATTATCATTTTATAAAAGTGGGTCTGTTTGTGGCCCGTTCCCACCCCTTAAAATGTATCCCTTATGTGTCATGGAAATTATTGTAAATTACTACACTTAGTGGGAGGACTTTTGAAGATGGTGGGCCCGATGACGATCAAAGATATTGAAAACCGAAGATCTGTAAAACCGGAAGCAAATGTAATAGGATTGCATTGCATATTGCATTTCACCTAGGATTGGACCCAGGTCCGTGATTGGCAACCACGGACCGCATAGCTCTCGCGATCGATCATCCCAATGTTTATATATGTGACATATAGTTAGTTGATGTAGGGATGCCGTGGTGGATCCGGATCGCGCCTCCCGGCGAGGCAGCGGAAGAACAAAAACATGGTCGGGAGACGATAAATACGATAAAAACTAACATGCTATGATATCCATAGGGCGTTTAAGATTGCTACCTTGCTGGCAACTCGTGCCTGGCTCCGACCGGTTTCGTAAAGAAAACGGCACTTCACGGTAGGCGGCGATAGATATCGTCAATCAGGTCCACGACCGGAGAAGGGATTCCTTCGTCAGCCTGCACTAGAAGGCCTAACGAGATCGGCGCGGACGGATTCTCCTCGTCAAAATTGGCCGGAACAAATTCCGGCGAAGCGGCGGCGGTGGCGGCGGCGGCGTGCACCGGCGGCGGCGGCGGCGAGGCTTGAGGAGAGGGGGCGGCAGCTATTCAAGCTTTAGGGTTAGGGTTGTAGTTATGTGTATGATTAAGTCTCCTAAGTCTATATTAAATAGACTAAGTGGAGGACTTGGACCGGCCCAACGGGCCCGGGTCCAACGGATGAACATTCAGTTCATCCCCATCACCGAGACTTCATCGTAACTCCGATCGCCCGATCAGATCGGACGGATCGACTCAATTTCCAAAACTGAATACTATGATCTGAAAAACCATTTTTCAGAACCCCAGTGCAAAAAGACCGTTTTGCCCCTCAATATCGGCAAATCACGATTTGACCTCTGTTGACCTTTTAGGAAGTCGCACTCCCAAAAATACTCTTCTCATGCTCAACACATTGAGCTCAGTATCCGTGTAGGAATCTCAAATCCAGTACTTGTGTGACCCTCAATGGTTCAGGGATATTCAAGGAGAAAACCATATCTCTCAGGAGCCCTAGGAACCCTTTCTGATCTCCTAGGTGCGACCATTTCTGGTACTGGCTCTGGAGGTGCGGGAGACTCACCTGGTACTTCTATTGGATCTCGAACCTCTTCAAGTTCTACTATTTTGCCTTTTCTATCAAGTAGAAATTCTCTTTCCATAAAGGTGGCATTCCTAGAAACAAAAAATTTTGTTTCGCTGGGATAGTAGAAGTAGTATCCAATGGAATTCTTTGGATACCCAATGAAGTAGCATAAGATGGATCTCGTATCCAGCTTATCTCCCACTGTCTGCTTCACGTAAGAAGGACATCCCCAAATCCTCATGAATGAGTACTTGGGTGGTTTGCCCATCCATATCTCATTCGGAGTCTTGTCCACTGCCTTGGTGTGGACATTGTTCAACAAAATTACCGCCGTTTCGAGCGCATGGCCCCAAAACGAGGTAGGAAGCTCAGTGAAGCTCATCATAGATCGAACCATGTCAAACAAGGTCCGATTACGACGCTCCGCTTCACCATTGAGCTGTGGTGTGGCCGGAGGGGTCCACTGTGCGAGAATCCCATTCTCTTTCAGATAGTCTTGAAATTCAGCACTCAAGTATTCACCACCTCGATCGGATCGAAGTGCTTTAATACTTTTGCCTAATTGATTTTCTACTTCAGCCTTGAATTCTTTGAACCTTTCAAAGGATTCAGACTTGTGCTTCATTAAGTACAAGTACCCATACCTAGAGTAATCATCGGTAAAGGTGATGAAGTATGTGTGACCGTATTTAGTACCAATACTAAACGGGCCGCACACATCAGTATGGATAAAATCCAATAGGCCCTGAGCACGCTCACCCTTGCCCTTGAAGGGTTGCTTAGTCATCTTTCCCTTTAGACAAGACTCACAAGTCGGTAGGGAGTTAATGTCTGACCGATCAAACATGTCACTCCTAACTAACTTGTTCATCCTTCTTAGAGAAATGTGACCTAGCCTAGCGTGCCAAAGTTGTGCTGGGTTCAAGTTATCTTGTTTCCGCTTAATCGTTGTTGTATGTGCTTTGACATCGCGAGTTGGAACGTCTTTTAATTTTAAGGTGTACAAATCGTTTTTACGTTCCCCAATTCCAATTAAACATTCATTCTTGTAAATATTGCAAATCGAATTAGCAAACATACAAGAATATCCATCACTATCAAGCATAGAAACAGAAATAATGTTCTTTATTAACTCGGGAACGAATAAAACGTTTCTCAACAACAACTTAAAATCAGAAGATAGAAATAAGTAAACATCTCCTATAGCTATAGCAGCAACTCTTGCTCTATTGCCAAGCCTCAAGTGGGTCTCACCCTCTCTAAGACGTCGACTTCTTGTCATCACCTGCAAATCATTGCAGATATGAGATCCACATCCGGTATCAAGTACCCAAGAAGTCGAATTAAGAGACATATTTATTTCAATATATAACATACCTTTCGCAGTTCGCAACTGCTCGAGGTACTCCTTGCAGTTCCTCCTCCAATGCCCAGCCTTGTGGCAGTGGTGGCAAACATCCTCAGACTTGTTTGGTTTAGAAGCCTTTGCCTTTGGCTTCTTGGCGGACTTTTCCTCCTTCACAGGAGCAGAACGCTTCTTGCTCTTGCGTCTGGGTCCCCTCTTCGCAGAGGAAGAAGAACCCAGAAGGAGGACGGGTTTGTCCTTCTTTATGGTCCCTTCAAACACTACAAGCATGTTAACCACCTCTTCAAGGGTGGCTGCCAGCTTGTTCATGTTGAAGTTGACCCTAAAGGGGTCAAATGCAGCGGTTAGCGAGAGGAGAAGTACATCCACCGACAGCTCGTGTGGAAGTGCGATATCAGGGCCCGACAGCTTTTCAACGAGCCCAATCATACGAACCCCATGCTCGCGGACCGAAGTCCCATCGCGCATGCGGCTCGTCATCAGCTCCTTGACAGCCGTGAACCTCTCATGTCGAGAGTTCTCCCCGTACAGTTCCTTGAGATGAAAGAGTATGGCAGAAGCATACTTTGTCTTCTCAAAGCGCC
>KV018628.1:1915-13136 GCA_001598015.1 Dorcoceras hygrometricum
TTTTTTTTCACATCATAACATTCAGTTTTGAAAACTGAGTCGATCGGTCCGATCTGATCGGCGATCGGAGTTACGATGAAGTCGCAGCGATTGATATCGTCATTTGGACCCGGGCCCGTTGGACCGGCCCAAGTCCAACTTTAAGTCTATATAATATCTGAAAAATTGTTTTTCACATCATAGCATTCAGTTTTGGAAACTGAGTCGATCGGTCCGATCTGATCGGCGATCGGAGTTACGATGAAGTCGCAGCGATTGATATCGTCATTTGGACCCGGGCCCGTTGGACCGGCCCAAGTCCAACTTTAAGTCTATATAATTAGGCTTAGTTTAGTGACTTGATTAACACAACTAGACTACAATATAACCTAACCCTAAAATCAGCCGCCCCTCTCTTCTCCCTTCTCTCGCCGCCGCCGCCGCCGCCGTGCGCCGCCGCCGCCGCCGGAATTTGTTCCGGCCTAGTTTTTCGAGGAGAATCCGATCGTGCTGATCTCGTCAGGACTTCTAGTGCAGTCTGACGAAGGAGTCTCGGATCTGGTCGTGGACCGGATTGGCGTAACTACCGCAATCTACCGAGAAGCGCCGGGTTCTTGAAACATCGGTTGGAGCCAGGCACAAGTGCCAGCGAGGTAACACGCTAAACATCCTATGAATGTCGTAGAATGTAGAATTGATTTTCATATTGATCGCCTCCCGGTTCTATAATTTTTGTTCTTCCGCTGCCTGACCGGGGGGCGGATCCGGATCCACAACAAATTTGTTATTCATTCAGCACCTGCACATTTACTTTAGCATCGCATAACATATTTCAGCACTTGTATTTACTTAGCACTTGCTTTTATTCAGCACGCATACACAGCTTTCAGCACCTTTTCTAGCATCGCACAGTTCAGCACTTGCACAGTCTCGAACAGATTTATGTTGCACATAAATCTGTTTGAGTCGGTTTTAAAATATTAGGATTCAGTTATGGTATTTTTCGCATGATTTTTAAATCATAACAGATCTGTCTCCGGTGCTCTGTTTATTTTAGATGTTCAAGAACCATGAGCTATTGCAGCTCCGTTTATAGCAGCGCAAAAAGTTTAAACACTCATTTTAAATCAGCGGCTGCTAAGTTTCCTTCGAAAACAGGGACCAAAAAACTGGTTTTTGGTATGCCTAAAATTAATTTTTCTAAAGACAAGATCTGTGCCGCATGTCAGCTTGGTAAACAAATTCGTTCCACTTTTAAAAAGAAAGGTGGTAAACGTTCTTCCCGAAGTTTAGAGGTTTTACATGTGGATCTTTTTGGTCATATTCCCGTAATGAGCTTAGGGGGAACGAACTACACCCTAGTTGTTGTTTATGATTTTTCAAAATTCACTTGGGTGCTGTTTTAAAATCAAAATCTGATACCGTTGACCAACTGATTCGGCTTTTAAAACGCTTAAAAAATGACAAATTTTGTACAGTCAATCGGATAAGAAGTGATCGTGGTACTGAGTTTAATAAAAAATTATCATCTTATATGGATGACATAGGGATAAAGCATGAGCTTTCTGCAGCTAGAACTCCTCAACAGAACGGGCTGGTTGAGAGGAGAAACCGTACTTTAAAAGAAGCTTTTAGATCTATGATTGCTTATTCCGGAATTTCTCTAAAATTCTGGGCAGAATCAGTTAATACAGCTTGCTACACTCAGAACTGATCAATGATAAATAAGTTGCACGACAAAACCCCTTATGAGATCTGGAATGGACAGTGACCTGATATTTCATATTTCAGGGCATTTGGGTGCAGATGTTTCATTCATAATAATGGTAAAAAGCACCTAACATCGTTTGATGCAAAATTTGATGTAGGTATATTCCTAGGTTTTTCAGCTGCTAGCAAAGCATATCGAGTATTCAAAAATCGAAGTCTGACAGTTGAAGAATCTGCACACGTTGTCTTTGATGAGACAAGCTTCAGATCCAACTCAGCTGCGAGCCTCAACGATTTGTGCACACGTCTAGAATCATCCAGCCTTGATGACTCAGATGATGACGTACCACAACAAAGATACTCAGCAAAGATACAACTAGCGCTAGACACACCGCATGACAACGCTCAAACAGATCTGACTGGTAACCCAGTGGTTGCTGATTTGACTAACGTTGACCAGGGGCAGGATCAAATCTCATCAAGTGTACCAGCTGCCGAAGCTCAAGTGACCAACGTTCCAGACGTTGCACAGATAGATGCTGTAATACCCCAAGTGACATCTGATGCACAAAATGCGAGCACATCTCAACTGGTATCTGGATCAAATCTGGAACAAGGATCTTATCAATTAACATCAAACAATCCAGATGCAACCATCTAGCCAGACATCCAAGCAGAAAAAGGAGAAAATCCAATCGGATCTGATCTTCGGTGGAATAGAAATCATCCACCCGAGTAGGTCATAGGTAACATTAACTCTCTTGTTCGCACACGAGGCCAGATACCGCATCATCATTTTGACTCATCATTCATCTCGCATATAGAACCCTAGCAGATAGATGAAGCCTTAGCTGACCCAAGCTGGATAGATGCTATGCAAGAAGAGCTAAATCAGTTTAAGCAAAATAATGTTTGGCAACTTGTACCCAGACCTTATAATCATTCAGTGATAGATACTAGATGGGTCTTTAGGAACAAACTGATTGAAGATGGCGTAATAACAAGAAACAAAGCTAGACTGGTTGATCAGGGTTTTAGGCAAATGGAAGGTATAGATTTCGATGAAACCTTTGCACCTGTAGCTCGATTAAAATCCATTCGCATGTTCCAAGCATATGCTGCATATAAAGACTTTAAGGTTTTTAAAAAATGGATGTTAAGAGTGCATTTCTTAATGTCATCTTAACAGAGGAAGTGTATGTTGCACAACCTCCTTGCTTCGTTTATCATACATATCCAAATCACGTTTACAAATTGGATAAAGCTCTATATGGGTTGAAGCAAGCACCCAGAGCTTGCTATGATACACTGTCTAAGTTTCTTATTGAGCATGATTTCACTATAGGCACAGTTGATAATATGCTATTTAAATTTGTGAAATCCGATCATGTCCTGTTAGTGCATATTTATGTAGATGATATTATATTTGGGTCAACTAATCGCAAATTGTGCCAGAAATTTTCTAAGTTGATTCAGGACAAGTTTGAGATGAACATGATGGGAGAGCTGACGTTCTTTCTAGGACTTCAAGTGAGACAGAGTGACAATGGGATTTTCATTAATCAAGCTAAATACACGAAAGAACTGCTGAAGAAATTTGGCATGGACAACTGTTCAGCAGCAGCGACCCCAATGAGCTCCTCAATCAAGTTAGACAAAGACGAAGCTGGATCTGTCATTGAGGTATCTTTATATCGTGGTATTATAGGCTCCCTGCTTTACTTAACATCTAGCAGACCATACATCATGTTTGCTGTTTGTATGTGTGCTAGATTTCAAGCGGAGCCAAAGCAATATCACTATATTGCTGTAAAGCGTATACTGAAATATCTTATGGGAACTTCCAATGTGGGTCTTTGGTAACCCAAAGACTCAGGCTTTCAACTAATCGGTTATAGTGATGCAGACTACGCAAGATGCAGGGTTGATTGTAGGAGCACAAGTGGTACTTGTCAATTCTTAGGAGATAGATTCATTTCCTGGTTCAGTAAGAAGCATACCTCTATTGCAACGTCCACAACTGAAGCAGAGTACTTAGCCGCTGGAAGCTGCTGTGCTCAGATTCTATGGATTCAACACCAGCTAAAGGACTATGGCATTGATGCTTCTGAAGCTCCTATTCTTTGTGACAACACCAGTGCCATCAAGATTACTCAAAATCCAGTGCTACATTCTAGAACGAAGCATATAGACATCAGACAACACTTCATAAGAGTTCATGTACTCAAGAAGGACGTCCGGCTGGAGTATGTGTCGACTGACCAGCAAGTAGCTGACATCTTCACAAAGCCCCTACCAGACGCTAAGTTTTCTTATTTTAGGAACATTTTGGGTTTAGAATTGCCTTGATTTGTCTGAGCGCTAACAATTGCAGGTTGAACAACTTCTATGTTTATCAGATATGAGTCTACTATTTAGGGGGAACATTGTGGAATTCAGATTTGGTAAAATTTTAGACTTGGGAGAATCTTAGACTCAGGGGGAACAAGGGGTCTGAATTAGTAAGCGCTGAGTGTGCTGAATATGTGGGATCTGGATACACTCAGATATCATGTATACATAGTTGATGCTTATCTTTGATCAGATCCCACAACACCCCTGCTGGTACATCAAAACAGATTCCTAATTTTGTGACGTGTTATATGTTTGGCGCTTGTTTTACTTTTTCACCCTCGCAGTTAAAATTCCAAATCATTTCAAAATCTTTTCAAATTTTAAATCGCGCCGTCGGATGGTGGACACGTGTTGTCATCATACGAAACATCACATCCACATTCTCTCACCGTTTCACATTATCTGTTTAGATTACGCCGTTTATTTTCTCAGTTATCTTACTTTGCGCAAAATTACTTTCAAGATTTCGTGTATTCTTGCTCTCTGGTGTTCTCTATTTGCAGATTATTTACCTTTCAGGCGTTCTCTTGTTCGATACACTATCTGAAATGGCATCTTCGTTCATCACCAACGCTCTGCAAGTCAACTTTGATTCCGTATTAGGGATTCTGGATAATGAGGGGATGGTACAAATGTTCCGAGCCCTAGAGGCTACTGGGCTTCGAGGTTTTCTAGGTTGTCCGTTAGTACTGTATGAGCAGGAACTCGAGCAGTTTTTTGATACAGCTATTGTGCAAGATGGTGATATTACCTGTGTTGTTTCTGGAAAGTATGTTGCCATTTCTGAGGACAGGTTTGCAGGCGTCTTCAATTTGCCTACTAATGGATTAACCGATTTGTCGGAAGTGCCGAATGATTTGGTGTTAGCAAGAACTCTTTTCTCTAAGACAAGTGTGCCGGTTCAGTTCTCATGCAGGAAGAGGTTGATGAAGTATGAGTTTTCCTTGTTGAACGATATGTTGGCGAAGTACATTACTGTTAAAGCTGGATCGTTCGATGTCTTAACCAAGGAAAGATTTCTGATGATGACTGCGATACATTTTGGGATTAAGGTCAATTTGAGCAACATTTTTTTTGAGGTTTTTGAAGAAGATGGCTGACAGAACAACCAAAAGAGCCAAGGGTTTTGCAGCTCAAATCTGTGTTCTTTTGAAAGGAGACCCTGCGGTCACCTTGGGCGAGGCGAAGACCTTCCCTCCATTTAAGATCATTTCTGCCAAGACGGTGAACACATACATCGCCACGAACAAAACCATCGATGCTCGTGGAGAATCTGATGAGCCCGATGTGGCCACAGTACCTATTATGAAGAATAAGAAGTCTGTGTCGAAAAATAAATCTGCTTCGACTGCTGACAAGGATGCAGATGATGTACACGTGGAAGTGGTTGCTGAGAAGGCTCTGTCGAAGAAGTGACCAGCTGCTGTGTCTGAGGCAACTGTTGTAAAAAATAAAAGGACAACATCTGGGAAAGCAGTATCCAAAGAAAAGGATATGGCGCTTATATCGGTGGCACAAGATGCCGTACCAATCCAGGTTGTTGCACCTATCTCCGTTGTGCCAACTGAGCGTCCTCATGCTCAGAAGCAAAAAGAACTAATGATAGGATCAATATGACTCGAAAAATAGCTGTAGGAATTCAGAAGGGGGGGCGGTTGAATGAACTCCTAGTATTTTAAAATTTTCGAAACCTTTTTAAAACAAGTTTTACAAGCACCCGATTAACTTAAATCCGAGTTACCAGATTTAAGATATCTCAGTCCAAATGCTGATTTCTTGGCTAACAATATATTTGCGGAAATAAGCCAATCAAACAGTGAACAGTGTACGGTAAATAAATGCAGTAATGTAAAAGTTTAAGTAATAAGAGATTTGTTTATAGAAGTTCGGATATCAACATCATACGTCTCCCCTTCTTCCTTTTCAGGAAGGTTCCACTAGAAGATTTGATGATTACAGCCCTTCTGCAAACACCCAGTCACCGAGCCTCGCTCCATGTGAACTCCTAGCAACACCAAACAAAAAACAGACGCAGCTTCTATTTACAAACAATGATATTTTTCGAACTGCTTCACAAAGATAGTTCGTTACAGACTCAATAGAATATGATAGTGAAATACTGATGGATCTGTGTAAGCAGATCCAGATCTTAGTTTTGAATTACACAAAACTTATTATTGTGTTTCTAAAAAATCTACGTAGTGTGCAGATGATATCAGGTTTTATAATAGAAGTCTGATGTGTTGAAGAAAGTTGTATCGCATAACGAGAAGAGAAATCTGTTAGGACCAAAGGATCAGATCTCACCCGAGAACTAAACTAATCAACGCAAAACCGAGAGATCTGATCCAATAATAATAAAGAGATATAGCGAGCACTGATACTGTTAAAAATTTTGTACTACTATTATTAGGTGCAATACTTCGGGTTCTTGAACATTAAACAGAGCACCGGAGACAGATCTGATATGTAATAAAAATATGCGGAAAACACCAGAACTGAATCCTAATTTTAAAACTAACGCAAACAGTTTACAGAAATTTGTTCGACTTACTGTGTGTGCAATCTGATAACTGTGTATGCGTGCTAAATAAATACAAATGCAGAAAGCTTATAGAAATGGACCAGCTGTTTATTTATGGAAGTACGGATATAAATATCCTACGTCTCCCCTTCTTCCTCCTCGGAATGTTCCACTAGAAGAATTTGATCCGCAGACCCAATCACCGAGCCTCGCTCTAGGTGAACTCCTAGGCTTTACACCAGCCCTCGACTGTGTCACTCACTTGTTTTACGCCTATGTGAGAAAGGCTACAGACACAGAGTTTAACATCTTCGTGCTTAGACGGGATCTGATTTGTATTGTTTGTGATTCACTCGCTAAGAAATTTTGCACATCTCTCAAAATATGCGAGTGAATCTGTGTGTGTGAGAATTTACAGTGAACGCTCAACTCTCTAAAGAATAAATCTCACACACTGGGAAAATTTTCTACAAAAGTTGATTAGAACTCAGCAGTCGACGCTCGTTGTAAGGTACTCACTAATGGGGGTCGACTGCTTCGTTCCTCTATTTTTCTTCCCTCTGTTTTTGCACTGTGCTTCATTTAATCTGTCAAAATCACCGTCTTCAACAAATATCCTTGTATAAATCTTCTCTCCAAATATGGACGTTAGACAGTAGATTTAAATCCCTTCTGCGCTTATTACGGCTAAATCGTCGTCTTCCCAAATATGTGCAATCATCCTCTGTATATTGTACTATTTCCCAGAATAGTACTAATCTTGTCCCCTCAAATTAAGGCAATTGCACTGTGAGGCTTTCTGCTCACAATTAATCTTCTAATCTTAATCAGTGGGTTATTAATGTAAACTAAACAAGTTTCACAATCTAATCTGGTTTCTACATAACGTACAAAAAAAAAATTTCGTATCAGCAGAAGCGTATAATAAGTTCAGCTGGTAGCGCAACTTGATTCATATATACACATGTTTCATAGTTCACTTCGGTTACAAGCTAAGTTCAAGCTGAGTTCCCTAGTACATATGTCTATCTTATATACAAAACCAGAATTGAGCAACCTAACATCAATTATCCAAATATCTAGACTATCAGCTGGAGCGTCTAGGTAGTATCTCTCGCTACCCGTAGTTGCTCCCCACTAGTTCTTTCTTCCTGTTGTCATGCACACATACAAAACAAAACAACAGCCGGATAAACTCCGGTGAGAATCATCTCAATATAATCAGCAGGTACGCATAATAACAATAGAATGCATAACAGCGTATCAACTGTAAATAAATGCAATGACATGAAATGATTCTAGTTCTCCTCTTCAATCTCAGAATTGATTCCATATCAGTTCGACGCCATCAAGATTCGTATCCGATCTTGACATGAATATTCATCTATCGAAACCATCTCCGGCTTCGAAAATCAGGACAACTCAGTCCTGGGCATTGGAATCAATTCAATTCTCTTCAAGATGCAAACTCATGCAAATATAAAAGATCCACTACCTGTGATGGATCGACACACACATAATTCAAGTTCTAAATCAAGAACAGTAATCAAATATGTATGTGATTTCAGCGGAATACTCAAGAAATATCATTCTTGAGTAATCTAGTTCCTGACTCTTCTGTCAGATTATACCTTTGTTTCTCTGTTTTCAAATACTTCAATCAGTGTTCTTACACTCTGTTCTTCACTTCCGAAGATTCTTGCAAGATCAAAGGTCGATAACTGAAATCAGGATGTTCTCAGCATTTCAAATTCACTCTTATTTATAGACAACGCTCTCTGTATTCCTTGCAGCATTTCCAACGTATTCAATTCGAGTTCCACGTGTCATGCTGAGTAGTCAAACAAGATATACTCCCACCGCTTCGAAGATGGATAACGATAAACAGATTCTTCAACTGCTGTTCATCGTCCTCAGCCGCTGTTCGAATATCGTTGTTCTTCAGCAGACGCAAGAATTAGCTGTTGTAATAACCAGTCGCAACAACAGGAATCCAGTCGCAACATAAATCCAGTCGCAACATCTCAAAACTCAAAACGATGTCGTTATAACTAATCTTAACGACGTCGTTACATGTCATCAGCTGATACTACTTCACTTAAAAGAACCAGCAGCTGGTCGCACTTCTATTCTAACAGCTGATGTCGCAATAATAGTCGAAACGGTATCGTATCAAAATCTCCTGGTTATAATCAAAACGGTGTCGCATTGATCCCTCGACTGGATAATCAGCAGATACCAAAATCTCTCGACTGATTTCCAATCTCTCGTCTGGTTGCTAAACGACGACGTATCAAGGCTCATAGTCATAATTCAAAACGCTGTCGTATATTCTCTCAGCTGGAACTTATTTCCCCTCGACTGGTTTGCGTTAATATCAAAACGACGACGTCTTACCTACGTCCTCATCAACCAGCAGATACAACAATAACCAGCAGATACACATCGATGACCAGCAGGAACATAAACCAGCAGATGCGTAAGAAACTCTTGCTGCTGATTTCTCGTGTGTAACAGTAACTAACACGTGGCGCTTTCTCATTGACCCTTCTATTCGCGCGTCTGTTTCCAGCTGAAATCAACACTAATGCTTCAACTGAATTTCAAAATTCCACCAGTCGCGAGCTACAGTAACCTGCTGCTGATTTTATCAAATCGCTTCGTCTGGTTCTTACACTTAGCGTGATTTAACGATCTTCAGTTCATGAATCACCCAACACTTCCAGAAGAAATCCGAGATCATAATCAAGCTTCATTAATTCGTAAATGTCGAACTTACTCGACTAATCCTCTTATTAATGATTCTGGGCATTACATTTCTCCCCCTCTAAAATTCGAGTTCGTCCTCGAACTCATCAGCAGTCGCTATATAGATATATGAACATAAGGAGAAATTGATGCTGAACAAGAGCTAACCTTATTGGAAGAGATACGGGAATCGTTGTTTCATATCATCTTCCACTTCCCAGGTTGCTTCTTCAACGCCATGTCGATTCCATTGAATCTTCACTAAGGGAATCGTCTTCGTTCGAAGGTGTTTGTCTTTTCGATCAAGAATCTGAATTGGTTGTTCAAAATAGCTCAAAGTTTCATCCAACTCAGCTTCTTCAGCAGGAATAACATGAGAAGTATCAGTCATATACTTTCTCAGCATAGATACATGAAAAACATCATGTATACCCGAAAGGGATGGAGGTAAAGCCAGTCGATATGCGAGATCACCTATCTTCTCCAAAATTTCATAAGGACAAATGAATCTAGTAGACAATTTTCCACGCTTTCCAAATCTGATTGTACCCTTGAAAGGAGAAATTTTCAAGAATACTCTGTCCCCTGTTTCAAAACTCAAAGGTCTTCGTCTGGTATTTGCATACTTGGCTTGCCTATGCTGTGCTGTTCGCATTCTCTGCTGAATCAATTTCACTTTTTCAGTCATCTCTCTAATCAAGTCTGGTCCCAACTCAGGTATTTCTGAAACATCATCCCAATACAATGGGGAACGACACTTCCTTCCATACAACGCTTCAAACGGAGCCATTTCAATGCTGGTTTGATAACTATTGTTGTATGAAAATTCCACCAGCGGTAATGAATCTTGCCATGACATACCAAAATCCAATACCACTGCTCTAAGCATATCTTCAAGTGTCTGAATCATTCTCTCGGATTGCCCATCAGTTTGAGGATGATAAGCAGTGCTTAGATGTAGTTTCGTACCCAGTGCTTGCTGTAAACTACTCCAAAAATGAGAAGTAAATCTGGGATCTCTATCAGACACAATTGATTTTGGTATTCCATGCAGTCTTACCACTTCTCTAACATACAAATCTGCCATTTGATCATGTCGATAGGTCATTCGATAAGGAATGGGATCTCTACACAATTGATTTTGGTATTCCATGCAGTCTTACCACTTCTCTAACATACAAATCTGCCATTTGATCATGTCGATAGGTCAGGTCATTCCCCGTTGGGTTCGGGCGTCACAGGTGTCAAACAACACACGCGCATGAAAATAAAAAACAAGACAAGTACATGCGATCACCCGAGTCGGCGTCTCCTCCGCCTGCTCCAATGTGATGGCGTTGACCTGAGCATGCTGAGGTCCAGAGAAGAAAGGCTGAGACGTCTGCCCAAAACGCGACGGACCAGGCTGCTGAAACGGCCTAAACTGAGTCTCACCCAACCGGGGCTGCTGAAACTGAGGGGAATGACCCCTAGACTGATCTCCACGACCCTGAGGCTGGGCCGCGGTCTACTGTGACCAGCCGATGGACACACTCTAGCAAAATGCCCCTACTGACCACAAATTTTTCAGGAGCCCTGCACACCAAAACACTGCGTAGACGGATGCTTGCCACCGCAAAAACCATAGAAATCAGCCCGAGAACCACTGCTACTCGAGCTTCCCGAACCAGAAGAGCCAGAACTCGACTTCTTCTTGAACTGCTGACCGCGGGGTCGGAACCTCTGACGGCCAGACTGCTGTGCCACCTGTGGCTGCTGCTGCTGCTGGGGCTGATGGGCTGACTTGGAGGACTGTGAAGACTGCGCTACCTGAATATCAGGACGACCACCCTGAGCTACCTGCTGCCTACGAGCACGACGGCTAAG
>KV018630.1:2918-16391 GCA_001598015.1 Dorcoceras hygrometricum
TCAGCTTCCCCCTCTTCGCTACTCTCACGAGTGTGACTAGGAGCACTATACTGATCCTCGTTCTGACCTCCTGATTCCTGAAACTGCCCCCTACCTCTACCACGACGTCTAGGCGGCATCTAAAATACACTCAACAGGATAAGGAAAAACAGAACAGATACAGCATAGAAAGCATATAACACAAATATGCAAGCACATAGTCACATAAGTCAAGCACATGCAACACACAACACTGTGCCTAGACTCAAGTGTAATCAAAGAAATTGAGCTTATCCCATCTTAAGCTCTGATACCAAAAATGTCAGGCCTCGTGCTCTAAACAGAGTAAAAACCCAAACACATGCGGAAGCTTATCAAAAAGTGGGTAAAATTTTCGCGTTTAGGCCCGACGGTTTAAAATATATAATTAAAATAAAGCGATACTCAAAATAGATCCCAGATTAAAATCCAACAACCACAATATAACATACAACAATCAAAACATGTATCGTACTCCCCTACGGGTACAACGACGAAGCGCAGGGCATCCCCCTGGCTGACTGATACATATATATATAAGTATGCTATAAGCAACTGGGACACACTAGCCACCTCCTGGGGCACCACCAGCTGGGTTAAAGCCACGACCAGCTGTAAAACCTGGGTTTCCTGAAAACAACACCAACAAGGAAACAAACCAAGCCCCAGAGGGACATGGGGTCAAACCCCAGTACGGAGAGCAAAGGAAACAGCTAAGGAAAAGCATAAGATAAAAATGCAGATGCTATGCATGAGACACCGGATAACAACGGAAAGCTCGACCCTCAAGGGAGCTAAGAAACTCAAACATAGCTCCAAGAATCATCAACAACGAATAGTGGCCACGGGGTGTGTTCACAGTGTGGTAATGAGCCACTCGCCATGACACTACATCCAAATACCAGATGCATCAAACAACTCAACATGCTGTTGCCTCGCCCATGAACTGTGGTAGTTAACCACTCGGCTCATGGTGGCTAACGATCCCAGCAGGGAGATGAGAGTGCGGTATCGCCGCTCGCCCTCGCATCCTGGTAAGAATCAACAACAGCAATACAAGATACAAACAATGGCTGTAATAACAATATGAATGCAATCTGGAGAAATGCGTGTATGCATAACAGGGCAGCTAAACAATCAATAGAAATCACGTATGCACACAGCAACATCCACCTCAATACACCACAGCCATCTAGCATTCAATCTCACGCCAATTCCCAGCTACATCAAGCTCAGATCCGTACCTTAAATAAAATACCTCTGAACTACACGAAGCTACCTGCTCACAGCGAATGCACGGCCAAGACAGTAACTTCGTGACCTTGCTCTAGCTAACCACAGCCCCCAAGAATGGTAGTAATCCGTAAGGCTTCTCGAGAGGAGTCCAAAGCTACCTCGCACGATCAAAACAACCACCGAAAACGACGGGAATCCGCCGGAAAAGCTCACAGCTGAACAGTGCTCTAGGGTTCAAAGAAACAGAGAACGAAAGGTTGGAAAATATTCTAAGTATGGGAACTGGTGCCTAAAATCGAAGGCCAAATCTTCCTATAAATAGCACTAGCAACGACTGGAACTCAAACAATAATTGTCCACCGACAAAACCAATCGACACCATCGATTTCCCAAACCAGCAGGTATACTACAACTCTCAGACGCAAGAACCAACTGCTGGTTTCTCAAATAACGCTACAACAATCTCAAAATAAGCCAACGGCTGGTTCTCAAAACGGCGTCGCGCCAACTTACTCAAACGACGTCGCATAGGATACGCAATCCTCACTACTAGCAGCTGGGTAACCAGTCGCAAGAGCACAACAACGCATAACACTTCTCTCTCTGCTGGTACCAGTCGCAAGCTACAGTAGTGAAAATCTCTCGCAGCTGGACATCCAGTCGCAACAACAAACGACGACGTTTCTTCTTCGCGTTACAGGAAAGTTGACCCGCGTTGACATCTGCTTCTGCTGAACAACCAGCAGATACACACACGCGATTCCACCAGCTGGTACCAGACGCAACATCGAAACGCAACGTTGCAACTAACTCAAACGACATCGCTCCACTGACGTCATCATCCAGTCGCAAGATACGAAACACAACCAGTCGCAAGCCACAGTGACGTTGACTAGCGTTGACTCCTACCGATCAAAACCAGCAGACACGCTTACGTCACTAACTCCTCAAAACGACATCGTTTAGCGCTCAAACTCAAAAACACGCTGACTAAAATCTCGACTGGTCTCTTCACCATCGACCACAACACAATCCACTAACGCACCTGCTGAGTTACAAAACGCGCTTTGACTGGTTTTCACCACCGACCAGTAGCTGACTCACAAGACCAGCTTTTACCTCAAAAAATCCAAAAACCCGAGAGAATCCAGTATTGTTCTAAGGAGGGAATTTCGACCCAAAATACAACTCAAACCTCGAAACAGAGATTCTAAACAAACAAAATCTCTATAAACCGATTAATTCCAACGATTAATCTCAATTAACAAATCCAGGTCTCACACATGCAACAAGTTGGCTAGTTGGGCACCTACTCTAACAGAAATCTCTTAAGGTGGGATGTGAGGACTGAAAATCGTTAGTTAGTAATTAACAAATTAATCAAATCTGAATCAGTCCCGAGAGGTATCTCGTGCTGAGTAAGCTGTTAAGGAGCTTCGGATTTGACTTTGTAGTGAATCGGGTGTGTATCATTGAGTGAAGGGAGATAGTAAGCGCTGGGCAGATTTGGTGTATCGGGAGCAGCTGGAGTTCAAATTTGGAGAATACCCTGTGCGAGTGAATTAGAGGTGATGTGAGGATCGGTTTGGTTCGTGGTTTGAGTAGCCGGTTTGTTGTTTTAAGATTTGAGTAAGATCTGGGTGTCGAGATCTGACCCTCGTGTGAATGAGCGGGTTGAACTTGAGCGGGAGACGAAACGATGTCGTTTTGGGTTACCCGGGTAGATGCGGGTTGAGTGTAAGCGATACGATGTCGTTTGGCGTATACCAGATTTGACGCTGGCTGAGTGTGATAGATGCGACGTCGTTTAGCGAGAATCAGATTTGATGAGAGATGGACTCCGTTGCGACGTCGTTTGGTGGTAGTGAGCAGATTTGGTGTAGCGCTAGTCAGATCTGTTGTAGTGCTCAAATCTGAGTTGGTGGACTTTCATTCTGGCGTTGACTGGGGGAATTAATATAAGTGTCTTTCAACACATAGACGATTTTGAGATCCGATATTTCCTATCGTCTTCCCCAAAGAGCTCTCGACTTATATCTGTTCTTGAAACGAACCAGACTCTAGAAATGTTTTTTAAAACATTTGCGGAATACATAAACTGAAAGTGTGGCTCGTTCCCTTTTAAAACATTTTCTAAACCATCAATTCAAAACATAAATCAAATAAATATCTCAAATCGTTAATCATCGATACTGTAAAAATCAGACTGCGTAAAAATACTGAAATTAAACAAGTTAAAACCAACATTTGAAAAGCGTATCAAATCAAACTAAAACATCAGTGCGGTCACAGGGTACTGCTATAGCGGACGCTCAGAGGTACTCACCGTCAGTCGGGACATACTCTGCAGGGTTATCACCTGCACCATTAAAACCTAGTGAGCCTAGAGGCTCCGCATGTTCTATCTTTTAAAATAACAAGGTACGTACTAATAATATCGCATGCAGACATATACTTTTAATAAAATAACATAAACATGAATGCACGAATGATATTAAAATCATTGATCGTACATTTCATAGCATACATAACATATAACATACATAAGGCATGGCATAACATAACATAAAAACGTATGAGTCGTATCATGAACTGTGGACCATGTTCGATTGATCAATCTGAAAACCAATGTACGTGGTGGTGCGGTTCACCCGACCTTACCTCGGGATCCCTCACACCCTATGCTTTCCACTTCACCATGCCGTAAACACATGGATCCATAAGCTCGAAATACATGAACATAAGTTCAACGTGCCCGATATCCCACATATCCTCATCGTAAATTTGCCACAAATCACTTCAATCCATCGATTTTCTTTTAAAACATGCCCATAACCTTTCATAAAACATTCATGATGCGTGCATTTCATAAAACATGCAATTTCAAAAGCTTAGCCCGTCAATGTATATTTAATTCTTTGCTTTAAAACATTTACGTACATAGGATACTACATATATAATTAAATATATATTCATGGGATTATGCATTTTCTACTTCGGTCATGTACTGGTTCAGGAGTCTGGCACACTAATTCTAGACTTAACATTACAATTGACTTAGCACAAGACTTATAAGAATCTTCCTTAATATTTCTAACACATTCCAATTTTTGACTTAATTCAAAATCGCATGACCAATTTTGACCCTAATTAAAATCCAATTTTGACTTTAAAATCTTAAGGTCAATTTTGAATAATTTCAAAATCAATTTTGACTTAGAATAACTTGACCAATTTTGACTTTAAAATAATTTGATTAATTTTAACTTTAAATAAAACTAAAGGTCAAGTTTGACTAAATCAAACTAACATAATCAATTTTGACCAATTAAGATCCCATGGTCAAACTGTGAACATTCGGTTCAAATCGAACAGTGAAAATTCGGTTCAAGTCAAACAGTGAACATTCGTTTCGAATCCCTCGATTGTGGTCTCATCATAATCCCGATCGATGGTCAGATATCATCGATATGATCAGTTTACAAAACTGATCATTATGATGCAAAATAAAATTTTAAGACCACTAAATCTATGAGACCCGAAAGTTTAGAAGGATTAATTGAGTTAATTAATCGGGTTTTATTGGATTCAAAATTGAGCGAACGAGTATAGGTGTTCAGCTTTGAGTCGATACGCTTGGAGAAGCTATCGGGTTTTGTATAAGCCCTTGGAACAGATCTGGAGAGTTAGAGTGTTGTGGCGGGATCTGTTCAGATGCTAGTTTCAGTCATCACGGAGTGGTTGTGTGCAACAGTCATGGTGGGATATGTTGTCGCTGGGCAGAAGAGAGTGCGCTAGCTTGTGTCAGCAGCGAGTAGATAAACTACGTCGTTTGGATTAGTTGGAACGACAACATTTTGGTTTAGCGGGCGAGACTCAGCATTGAGTAGCGTTGGTCTTCAGATTCGAGAGAGATCTGAGTGTTAAAGAGCGACGTCGTTTTGGGGTTTCAGATTCTTCTTGCGCTAGCGATTCAGATTTGAGTAGCGGGTGACGTGTCCAGTTGCGATAGTGGACTTGTGCGACGTCGTTTGTCTAGGACGGGATCTATTCTGGGCGTAGAGTGAGACCTGTTGCGAGATCTGGATGCGAGCGGGAATATCAGCTTTGTATCTTAAGTTGTCGGTGAGATCTGTTCAGCAAGAGTGAGCAGATTTGAGTATTTATAGAGAGCTTTGACCCTTGTCTATTATTGTTCCCGACACTTAAAATATTTCCCGATAGCGAACTCTGTCGCGATACCCTAGCTACTATTCACCGAACCTTATCTTCTTCGATTGCCGACGGTAGACAGTTCCGATTGAAGTAAGAGTGGTAGCGCTGGACTCCTCTTGCTGAGACGCTTCGTTGGATACTACTTTTGAACGCTTGCTTGAAGCTGGTGAGGTGTGCGAAGACATATCCCTTGTGTGGTCTGTTAGCATTCCGTCCTAGCTTGTCGGGGTAAGTGTTCACATCCTACCTTGTGCTTTGTTTAGAGCCTTCAGTTGTGTTAAAAGGGTATGACAGATTTGGTTGAGCTCGTAGCTCCCAATTCGTGGTTTCTGTGTTACTGTCCCTGAGTTAGTAATTGTGTTTGGCTTAGCAGGTGTGAGATCTGTGTTGCTCGGGACCCCGTTGTAGTAATTGTAGCACTGAAGACTTGAGGTACGGATGTGAGCTTGTTTACATCTTTGGATTGAGCATGGGTGATTATGATTGCTGCTGTGTATGCTTTGTGTAATGTATATGTTTCTGTGTTTATCATTTCATCTGTTGCATACACGAATTATCTCTTGAGCTCAGATCTATTGTACCCGTGCCTTGTATCTTTGTTCTGTGCGTACCAAGATGCTGTTGAGACGAGTGGGTAACTCACGAACTTCATCTCCCTGTTGGGATCTGTTAGCCACTATGAGCGGAGTGGATAGCTCCCACATCTCATGAGTTAGGCAACAGAGGGTTGAGCTATGTGTTGCATCTGGTGCCGTGTGTTGAGATGAGTGGGTAGCTCCCATCCACTCACACACCCAGTGGCCACTGTTGAGCTCCCATAGACTCACACACCCAGTGGCCACTGTTGACTATAGTACTGCTGTTCAGTTGTATATGTTCTTGATCAGCTTTGAGATTCCTTGGCTCCCTATGTTTCGGTTGTAGCCTTGTTCTCATGTATAGCATTTGCATATTACCTATTGCTTGCCATTAGCTGTTTTATATTGCTCTCCGTACTGGGGTTTGACCCCATGTCCCTCCGGGGGCTGGTATTTTTTCGCCTGTGTGTGTTTCAGTTTATCATGGTTACTCTGCTGGTCGTGGAGTAGACCCAGCTGGAGGTGTCCCAGGAGGTGGTTAGAGTGTCCCAGTTAGCGTATATCATATATGTATTAGCACTGTTAGCCGGGGAGTGCCCTGGGCTTTGTTGTATTTCAGTTGCTTTTGGTAGTGCTTGTATTTATTGAATGCTGTACAGTTGTACTGAGTTATTTTAATAACTGGGATATTTTGATGGTATTTTTTCGCCTGTGTGTGTTTCAGTTTATCATGGTTACTCTGCTGGTCGTGGAGTAGACCCAGCTGGAGGTGTCCCAGGAGGTGGTTAGAGTGTCCCAGTTAGCGTATATCATATATGTATTAGCACTGTTAGCCGGGGAGTGCCCTGGGCTTTGTTGTATTTCAGTTGCTTTTGGTAGTGCTTGTATTTATTGAATGCTGTACAGTTGTACTGAGTTATTTTAATAACTGGGATATTTTGAGTATTGTTGTATTTTAAATTATATGTATCCTTCAGTCAGGTCCAAGCGAAAATTTTAAGCCACTTTTGAATGCTTCCGCTATTGTTTTGCGTGGTTTAACTCTGTGTTTGTGCACGAGGCCTGAAAAAATCTATATATGACAGGTTTACTCTCATTAGCTAAATATGGAAGTCCTGCTCCCTTAGCTACTTTTAGGAAGTCATACTCCCAACCTTCCTCCTACTATACTCAACACTTTGAGTACCATATCCGTACGGGAATTGGGAAACCAGTACTTGTATGACCCTCAATGGTTCAGGGATATAACTAGCCGCGGGCTCACAACATTTGTGACTTCGAAAACACATTTTCGGACTTATCCATCGAATCATGGTAAAGCGTCTAGTCGTTTATTTTGGATGCATTTGTTGTTGAGCATGGTTTGCATACCACATCTTTGCGTGATGTTGTATCTGTTGCGACTCCTGCCGAGGCGAGCCTGTTATCCCAGGAGATTTTGTTGAATGGTGTTCTTAGGTTTGGCGAGAGTGTGCTGTTAGCCAACCTGATTAGGCTAGTGATGTGGGATTTCGACTATATAGTGGGAATGAACGTGTTGTCTAGCTATATCCACTTTGGATTGTTTCCATGGTGTTGTGCGATTTAGGCCCCAATCTGGCGAGAAATGGAATTTCTATGGCCAAGATTCCCAGTTAAAGATTCCTTTAGTTTCTGCGATGGAGATGTTTAGCCTGTTGTCGCTAGAGAACGCTGGTTTTATGATCTATGCCTTAGATGCGTCTTCTTCTTTGAGCGTAGAGCTTAGTAAGGTTCCCGTGGTTCGACATTTCCCGGATGTGTTTCCGGAGGAGATTCCTGGTTTTCCTCCGAGAAGGGAGATAGACTTCAGCATTGAGTTGGTACCTGGTACAACCCCAATTTCTAGAGCTCCGTATCGTTTAGCACCTGCTGAGTTGAGGGAGCTTAAGGATCAGCTTAGTGATTTGCTGGAGAAAGGATTTATTAGGCCTAGCATGTCCCCATGGGGAGCGCCTATCTTGTTTGTTAAGAAGAAGGACGGATCAATGAGGATGTGTATCGACTTTAGGCAGTTGAACAAGGCGACAGTGAAGAATAAGTACCATTTTCCTAGGATTGATGATTTGTTTGATCAGCTTTAGGGTTCGGATGTTTTTTCTAAGATTGATCTGCGTTCGGGGTACCGTCAGTTGCACATCCGTGAGTAGGATATTGAGAAGACTGCGTCTTGTACGAGGTATGGGCATTATGATTTTCTAGTTATGCCTTTTGGTTTGACGAATGCTCCCGCAGTTTTCATGGACTTGTCGCAGCTTTATGCTAAGTTCTCCAAGTGCGAGTTTTGGTTAGATCGAGTTGTGTTTCTGGGTCATGTGATTTCATTCGATGGTATTTCTATGGATCCCAGTAAGGTTGAGGCAGTGATTAACTGGGAGCGTCCCAAGAGTGTTGCTGAGATTCATAGTTTTTTGGGTTTGGCTGGCTATTATAGGCGTTTTATAGAATGATTTTCTAGTATAGCTAAGCCAATGACGCAGTTGACTCAGAAGGACAAGAGGTTTGTGTGGACTGAGCAATTCGAGAATAGTTTTCAATTGCTCAAGGAGAAGTTAACTACAGCGCCTGTGTTGGATTTGCCGTGTGGTTCAGGTGGTTTTGTGGTTTGTGCAGATGCTTCTTTGAATGGATTGGGTTGTGTGTTGATGCAGAATGGTCGAGTCATTGCGTATGCCTCTCGTCAGTTGAAACCGCATGAGACTCGTTACGCAGTTCACGATTTAGAGTTAGTAGCAGTGGTTTTTGCTTTGAAGATTTGGCGCCACTACCTGTATGGTGAGCAATTTGTGGTGTACTCCGACCACAAGAGTATGCAGTATCTGTTTTCTCAATCAGATTTGAACATGAGACAGCGTAGGTGGATGGAGCTGCTAAAATATTTTGATTGTGAGATCAAATATCAGCCTGGGAAAGTGAATGTAGTTGCTGATGCGTTGAGCAGGAAGGCTCAAGCGGCGATGCTGGCTTGGATGTGGATTTCGAAGGTCCATGAGCATCTAAGCACTATTGGTTGGCGATATTACCCAGCTGAGGATTATGTTGTGGTGTCTTCTTTTCAAGTTGAGCCACATGTTGTTGCTAGCATTAGAGCAGCTCAGAGGACTGATCCATCCAACCATGAGTTGAAGCTGAAGGTGAGATCTGGTCAATTGGAGGACTACTCTGTTTCTTCAGATGGGTGTTTGAGGTTTCGTGGCAGATTGTTTGTGCCAAATCTGATCGACCTGAAGGAGGAGATCTTGAGAGAAGCGCACTGCAGTAGATACAGTGTCCATCCTGGTTCAAGGAAGATGTATCATGCCTTGAAGCAGCATTACTGATGGGCAGGATTGAAGAGTGATGTTGCTGATTTCGCAGCCCGATGTCTGAATTGTCAGCAAGTCAAGGCTGAGAGGATGAGACCTGGTGGTTTGTTGCAAAGCTTACAGGTGCCCCAATGGAATTGGGAGCACATAGCTATGGATTTTGTGACGCATTTACCTTGTTCCTGCAGAGGTTGTGATGCGGTTTGGGTTGTGATAGACAGATTGTCGAAGTCTGCGCACTTCATTCCCTATACTATGACCTATTCGTTGAAGAAGATGGTGAAGCTGTACATAGATTTCATGGTGAGGTTGCATGGTGTGCCAGTTTCGATTGTTTCAGATCGTGATCCTAGATTTATTTCCAGGTTTTGGAAGAGTCATCTTTGGGAACCAGATTGGAAATGAGTACGGCGTATCACCCCCAGACAGATGGCCAATCCGAGAGAACTATCCAGATTTTAGAGGATGTATTGAGAGCTGTTGTGATGGACTTTAGTGGTAGCTGGCAAGACTCGTTGTCTTTGATTGAGTTTTCATACAATAACAGCTATCAGGTCACGATTGGGATGGCACCATTTGAGGCTTTGTATGGCAGAAAGTGTAGATCGCCGATATGTTGGGAAGAAGTGGGGGAGAAGTAGCTGTCTTCTCCAGTGTTTGTGCAGCAGATGAGAGATCAAGTGGATCTGATTCACCAGAGAATGAAAACTGCACAAGATCGCTAAGCTAGTTACGTGAACAAGAGGCGTAGGCCTTTAGAATTTGACATTGATGATCTAGTTTTCCTTAAGGTTTCTCCTTTCCGCAGTGTTATGAGATTGTCTCAAGGGAAAGTTAGGTCCTCGTTATGTTGGACCCTATGAGATAGCTGAGAGGATTGACCCTTTGACTTATCGTTTGCTGTTGCCACCATATTTGTCTTCCTTACCTGATGTGTTTCATGTTTCGATGTTGAGGAAGTATGAGCCAGATCCTTCGCCTATGTTGAGAACTGATGAGGTGGAGCTAGATGGAACTTTGAGTTACGTTGAATATCCCTTGCATATCTTAGATAGAAAAGAGAAACAGTTGAGGAATAAGACCATTCCCTTAGTGATGGTTCAGTGGAGCAAGCATGGTAGGGAAGAAGCTACGTGGGAACTGGAAGAAAAAATGCAGCGTGAGTGGCCGCATCTATTTGAATGAGTGTTGTATCAGATTCCAGTCGTTGGTTCTTTGTTATTTCCTAGTAGATGTTTGCTTATGTTTGTTTCCCCAGTTATCTTGAACTCTTGATTTGAAGTTGATTGATTTCGAGGACGAAATCATGTTTTAGTGGGGGAGAGATGTGAGACCCGAAAGTTTAGAAGGATTAATTGAGTTAATTAATCGGGTTTTATTGGATTCAGAATTGAGCGAACGAGTATAGGTGTTCAGCTTTGAGTCGATACGCTTGGAGAAGCTATCGGGTTTTGTATAAGCCCTTGGAACAGATCTGGAGAGTTAGAGTGTTGTGGCGGGATCTATTCAGATGCGAGTGTTAGTCATCGCTGAGTGGTTGTGTGCAACAGTCGTGGTGGGATCTGTTGTCGCTGAGCAGAAGAGAGTGCTAGCTTGTGTCAGCAGTGAGTAGCTAAACTACGTCGTTTGGATTAGTTGGAACGACAACGTTTTGGTTTAGCGGGCGAGACTCAGCAGTGAGTAGCGTTGGTCTTCAGATTCGAGAGAGATCTAAGTGTTAGAGAGCGATGCCGTTTTGGGGTTTCAGATTCCTCTTGCGCTAGCGATTCAGATTTGAGTAGCGGGTGACGCGTCCAATTGCGATAGTGGACTTGTTCGACGTCGTTTGTCTAGGACGGGATCTGTTCTGGGCGTAGAGTGAGACCTGTTGCGAGATATGGATGCGAGCGGGAATATCAGCTTTGTATCTTAAGTTGTCGGTGAGATTTGTTCAGCAAGCGTGAGCAGATTTGAGTATTTATAGAGAGCTTTGACCCTTGTCTATTATTGTTCCCGACACTTAGAATATTTCCCGATAGCGAGCTCTGTCGTGATACCCTAGCTACTGTTCACCGAACCTTATCTTCTTCGATTGCCGACGGTAGGCAGTTTCGATTGAAGTAAGAGTGGTAGCGCTGAACTCCTCTTGCTGAGACGTTCGTTGGATACTGCTTTTGAACACTTGATTGAAGCTGGTGAGATGTGCGAAGACATCTCCCTTGTGTGGTCTGTTAGCGTTCCGTCCTAGCTTGTTGGGGTAAGTGTTCAGATCCTACCTTGTGCTTTGTTTAGAGCCTTCGGTTGTGTTAGAAGGGTATGACAGATTTGGTTGAGCTCGTAGCTCCCAATTCGTGGTTTCTGTGTTACTGTCCCTGAGTTAGTAATTGTGTTTGGCTTAGCAGGTGTGAGATCTGTGTTGCTCGGGACCCCGTTGTAGTAATTGTAGCACAGAAGACTTGAGGTACGGATGTGAGCTTATTTTACATCTTTGGATTGAGCATGGGTGATTATGCTTGCTGCTGTGTATGCTTTGTGTAATGTATATGTTTCTGTGTTGATCATTGCATCTGTTGCATACACGCGTTATCTCTTGAGCTCAGATCTTTTGTAGCCGTGCCTTGTATCTTTGTTCTGTGCGTACCAAGATGCTGTTGAGACGAGCGGGTAACTCCCGTACCTCGTCTCCCTGTTGGGATCTGTTAGCCACTATGAGCGGAGTGGGTAGCACCCACATCTCATGAGTTGGACACCAGCGGGTTGAGCTATGTGTTGCATCTGGTGCCGTGTGTTGAGACGAGTGGATAGCTCCCATATACTCACACACCCCGTGGCCACTGTTGACTATAGTACTTCTGTTCAGTTGTATCTGTTCTTGATCAGCTTTGAGATTCTTTGGCTCCCTGTGTTTCGGTTGTAGCCTTGTTCTCATGTATAGCATTTGAATATTACTTATTGCTTGCCGTTAGCTGTTTTATATTGCTCTCCGTACTGGGGTTTGACCCCATGTCCCTCCGGGGGCTGGTATTTGTTCGCCTGTGTGTGTTTCAGGTTATCATGGTTACTCTGCTGGTCGTGGAGTAGACCCAGCTGTAGGTGCCCCAGGAGGTGGTTAGAGTGTCCCAGTTAGCGTAATCATATATGTATTAGCACTATTAGCCGGGGAGTGCCCTGGGCTTTGTTGTATTTCAGTTGCTTTAGGTAGTGCTTGTATTTATTGAATGATGTACTGTTGTACTGAGTTATTTTAATAACTGGGATATTTTGAGTATTGTTATATTTTAAATTATATGTATCCTTCAGTCAGGCCCACGCGAAAATTTAAGACAGTTTTGAATGATTCCGCTATTGTGTTGCATGGTTTAACTCTGTGTTTGTGCCCTGACAAAATCTATATATGACAGGTTTACTCTCATTAGCTAAATATGGAAATCCTGCTCCCTTAGCTACTTTTAGGAAGTCATACTCTCAACATTCCTCCTACTATACTCAACACTTTGAGTACCATATCCGTGCGGGAATTGGGAAACCAGTACTTGTGTGACCCTCAATGGTTCAGGGATATAACTAGCCGTAGGCTCACAACATTTGTGACTCCGAAAACACATTTTCGGACTTACCCATCGAATCATGGTAAAGCGTCTAGCAACATCGCCCCATGATCCCGTAGGTATCACTGATAGTGCCTGTAAGAACCAGTCGATCATGGTTAGCGTACAGTACGGTCCTTTCAACTCAAATATGCCGATCAGATCAACGACCATTGCTAAATCGAGAGTCGATAGAGATCCAATAACCATGCATACATCTTGGAGATCAAATAGTGACATTGCATGTGTTACTAGGTAAACCCATTTACCTAAAACACATCTAGTACTCTGGCCAAAGATTTTTCACACTATTATCTCCTCAGATAGCATATGATATCTACACACAAGGGCGAGCGATGAATCATTGACAACGGAACATCAACTCATACATGCATCTGGACCTCACCAACCCCGCCACCTAGGTGACCCCAAACCAGAGTCGGTAAACGGGTCAAAAGTGAGGCACCTATCATGTAGAGTCTCAATGACGTTTCGAGTAGTGAGGACTAATCAGTACAACCAATACCTCGGACTTAT
>KV018631.1:945-11567 GCA_001598015.1 Dorcoceras hygrometricum
CGACGTCGTAGAGGAGGAAATCCAGTCGCAAGCTACTGTTCACCAGCAGATGATATTTGGAGATAGCGATAGCAAAACGATGTCGTTTACATAAGTTGATACGACAGCGTTTTGCCCTTGCGATTCAGCAGATGCTCTTTGCGTTGATAACCAGTCGCAAGAACCAGTCGCAAGCGTTTGATCTAACCAGCTGGACAACCAGACGCAAGCAACAACACATCCAGTCGAGAGCTTCAATGAACCAGCTGTTGCTATGAATCCAGTCGCAAGCTTTGCATATTCAGTCGACATGGAATCCAGTCGCAAGTAAAGCAGGCGAAGTGTAGAGATTCAACCAGACGCAAGATTCCAGTCGCAGTATTTGAAGATTCAGCAGAAGCGCAAAGCAGTAGTAGACTTGAATCAGCAGCGAAGCAGTTGATGACTTACGAGAGTTGGATGTCAACTGCTGAGCGTAATTCAAATGGCAAAAACGCTCAAGATGGAAAGAATCAATGGCTGAGATTAAGTCGTGCAAATTGCCTCAATTCAAGGGAACAAGATTTGTACTATTCTGAGAAATAGTACAATTTTTAGAGGAGCGTTGCACTGAAATGGAAAGACGACAATTTGGCCTTGACAAGCGCTGAACAGATTTGGAATCTATCTAACGGCCATATTTCAAACAGAGGCTATATATGCGAAGGCAACGCCATTGAAGAAGATTGACGAGAAGACGATGTTGGTGCGACTACAGCGCTGTTGCAGAAATACATTGATTACACAGTGCACCAACAGAGGGAAAATGAAAAGAAAGACGAAGCAATTGACCGCCATTTGAGAGGAGCTTTCACGAGAGTCGATTGCTGAGTTTTAATTAGCTTGTTTAGAGCAATTTCCCTAGTGTGTGAGAAATAGAGAGTTGAGAGTTTCATTGTATCAAATCTCACACAGAGAGATTCATTCACATCCTTTGGTGAATGAATCTCAAAACGTTTCAAACAGTCCCGTCCAAGCACGATGACGTAAAACTCATGTGTATGTAGTTAGTCACACAGTTGAGGCTGGTGTGCATTGTTGAAGTCTAGGAGTTCTCGCAGCTGCTGGTTGCGGGATTGAGTCTGTACACGAGTTGTAAGATCAAACCTTCTAGTAGTGGATCCTTCTGAGGTGGAAGAAGGGGAGATGTAGGACATTGAGGTCCGAACTTCCAGAAACAAACCTGCTGAGTATCGTGTTCTTCATTCATTCAGCATTCGCTTTACTTTAGCACGCATACACATTTACAGTTCAGCACTTGCTCATACTTAGCATCGCATACAGTTAGCACACTAGCACTTGCAAGTCTCGAACAGATTTATGTTGTACATAAATCTGTTTGAGTTGTTTTAAAATATTAGGATTCAGTTCTGGTATTTTCCGCATGATTTTTAAATCATACCAGATCTGTCTCCGGTGCTCTTCATCTTGTGATTTTTATGTGTTCAAGGACATTGAGCTATTGCAGCTCCGTATTAGCAGCGCAAAATTTTCAATCGCCCATTTTAAATCAGCGGCTGCTAAGTTCCTTTGTAAAACAGGGACCAACAATCCCATATATGTGAAGGGAACTACAAACCCGTCAGTCTGGAATTTTGATCCTTCCTGGGAAAGGGATTACAGTTTCTCTCAACTATAATCTTGTCCCTTTCCATTTGAAGGGGCACACTGGATCGTCAACCAGGCACTCACCCTCCCTGGGAATCCAACTGTTATTCTTTTCTTTCTGGTACGGTTTACCGGTTTTTCCCTTGTTTAATGATGTTCTGGAACTGTATGAGAATTCTCTGTAATGCTTGCGAAGATGAAAACTGAATAATGTCACTTGAATCAGCTCGAATGAAATGAATTAATCTCTTCAATTGAAGCATAAGGGAATAAGGAACAAAATCTGAAACATACGTAAATGTCTCGACAAAGAAGAAAGAATTCAGATGTGTTCGTTGGTCAACTCAGATGTCAACGCAACTGGATTGATTAATTCAGATGTTAACTATCAACTGTAGTCAACTCAGATGTTAACTATCAACTGTAGTCAACTCAGATGTCAACGAAATTTGAACAAAGAAGTTCAGATGTCTAATGGTCAACTAAGTAGTGAAATAATCAACAGTGAAGGATCTGTCCCAATTCAAATGTGAAACAAACTCGCATCTGAACAAAGACTTATCGCAACATCTGAATGTCACGCTTTAGAATTATTCAACATAGAAACATCAGCTTTTGGTTTAAGAACCAGATTTCAGACTTAGCCATATGAACATATATCGAACAACGATAGAAAACCTTAGTCTGAAGAAATCAAAAGATCTCAAGGTAATTCTGGAAATGATCGAATAAGCTACTTGTAAGCTACTTCAATGAAAATCTTCTTAGAAAACTCAAGAACTAACTGGAAGAACATCATCAAACACGTTCTAAAATCTTTTCTGGATCAAAGTACAGTAAACATGCACTTATTCATAAAAACAGAGCATAACTTTCTTTTATTTGAAGAACAGCCGTAGCACATCTTCAAATCTTTTAAAATAGCATGAAAGCATGCAAACATAACTGAGTATATGCTTTCATGAGTGAGCAAGAAACAGAGTTTACTTGACTGTATTCTGCGACACAGTCACAAAAGAAATCTAGCAATCACGTACGCACCGCCTGTCTCCTTCAAAATCTTTAAAAGGTTTTGCTCGGTTTCTTCACAGAGAGCACCGCTTGCTTTTATGAAAGTGTTTTGATTTGTAAATACTGATGCATGATGTGTCTAACACCCCATATATATATGAATTAATATTCCTAAAGAAGAAACACGTTTAATCAATATGCCAAAGATCTTTTAAAAAGTGCTACTCTATTTTAAAGTGAAATCTGATGCTTCGAACCGAGCTATTTTATTTGAAAAGAATGATTCAATTGGCTTGTAAGAATCGACCAAACCAGCTTTTGTAATTGCATTCTAAAATCTGGAAATCAATTCGATAAGGTAGGAACTGATTAACGCATAAAAATGATTCTGAAACTCAACTCAATAAATAAACGAAAGCTGAATTCATATATCTCAAGTGTGAAGTTCAACTAAATTAAAAGCTGAATAACTTTAGCATTTCAATTAAATATATCAAATCTTATAACTTTCTAATTGTGGCCTATAAAAATATCTGGACGTTACACCGGGACTGGACCAACTCCTTCAGGAATTTTGTCCAACTCTTGGACGAAATTCCTCATCCAAACAGCCTCTTTAGCAGTAGCTGATGCTTCGATGTACTCAGCCTCAGTGGTTGAATCCACGATGGTGTCTTGCTTGAAACTCTTCCAAGAGACAATACCACCATTGAGCATGAATACAAATCCAGAGGTTGACTTCGAGTCATCCACATTGCATTGGAAGCTAGAATCGGTGTAGCCTTTCAATTTCAGTTCATCACCCTCATAGACCATGAACATATTATTAGTCCTTCCTAAAATGTGAAACACATTATGGACAGCTGACAAGTTTGGAGGCAAAGCTAATCGATAAGCTAAAGTCACAATTCTTTCCAGAATCTGAAATGGTCCAACAAATCTGGGACTCAGCTTTCCTTTTCTTCCAAATCTCATAACACCCTTCATAGGTGCTACTTTTAGGAACACATGATCTCCTATTTCAAAATTCAGATCTCGGCAATGACTATCTGCGTAACTCTTCTGTCTACTCTGTGCCGTCTTCATTTGGTCACGTATTCTCTTAATGGCTTCAGAAGTCTATTCTATAATATCTGGTCCTATCTCTGTTCTTTCACTTACATCATCCCAATGTATCGGTGATCTACATTTTCTGCCATACAGAGCTTCGTATGGTGCCATTTCTATTGAATCTTGGTAACTATTGTTATATGCGAACTCAACTAAGGGTAATTTAGAATCCCAACTACCTTCAAAGTCAAGAACACACACACGTAACAAATCCTCCAGTATTTGGATAACTCTTTCTGATTGTCCATCTGTCTGAGGATGGAATGCTGTACTGAAGGTTAACCTAGTTCCCAAAGTTTTATGTAAACTTTTCCAGAACCTAGAAGTAAATCTGGGATCTCGGTCTGAAACTATAGAACTTGGAATTCCATGGAGTCTAACTATTTCTCTAACATACAATTCAGCATACTTATTCAAATCGTACGTTGTCTTAACAGGTAGAAAATGCGCCGACTTGGTTAATCTATCAATGATAACCCATATAGCATTGAATCCCTGAACTGTTCTTGGTAATCCTACAATGAAATCCATCGCTATGTATCCCATTTCCACACTGGAATAGGGAGAGGCTTTAACATTCCAGCTGGTCTTTGATGTTCTGCTTTCACTTGCTGGCATGTTAAACATTCGGAAACGAAATTACAAATATCTCGCTTCATACCCGGCCACCAAAACAGTTGTTGAAAATCTTTATACATCTTTGTTCCTTCTGGGTGAATCTAATATGGTGAGTTATGGGCTTCATTCATTATCTCTTTACGCAAATCATCTATGCGCGGTACCCACAACCTGTTCTGGTATTTCACAATTCCCCCTTCTGTCGTATAAAGATTTCCTCCTCTGTCTTCATCTTGCTTCTTTTATTTCTGTAATTGCTCGTCCCTAGCTTGACCCTCTCGAATCCAATCTTTTAAAGTAGACTGGATCGTAAGAACTGATAGCTTAGCAGCATTCTCCTTCATAACTATTCCCAGTTCAAATCTGTTAATCTCTAAAGCTAATGGAATCTGAACTGAGATCTGAGCTAAACCCACATTTCTTCTACTTAACGTTATCTGCTACTACGTTAGCTTTACCTGGGTGATAACTGATCACACAATCATAATCTTTAACCAGTTCGAGCCATCTCCTCTGTCTCATGTTAAGCTCTTTCTGGGTAAAGAAATACTTAAGGCTCTTGTGATCAGTAAAGATTTTGCATTTCTCTCCATAAAGATAATTTCTCCTAATCTTTAATGCGAAAACCATTGCTGCTAATTCTAAGTCATGCGTAGGATATTCTTCTCATGAATCTTCAACTTTCTGGAAGCATAAGCAATTACTTTCTTATCTTGCATCAAAACATCTCCTAGTCATGTCTTCGACGCATCTGTATAAATCACAAAATTTCCTTTCCCCGACGGTAACGTCAAAACAGGGGCCTCTATTAATGCTAACTTTAATTTCTCAAAACTGGACTGGCATTCTTGATTCCAATCATACTTAACATTCTTCTTGGTCAATGACATTAAAGGGACAGCTATCTTAGAAAATCCCTCTAAAAATCTTCTGTAATAACCTGCAAGTCCTAAGAAACTACGAACCTCTGTTACACTCCTAGGTACAGGACATTCTCGAACAGCTTCTACCTTAGAAGGATCTACTTCTATCTCATTCTTCGAAATAATATGACCAAGAAATACAACATTTTCAATCCAAAATTCGCATTTACTAAACTTAGCAAACAATTTCTTAATTCTCAGAATCTGCAAAATTTCTCTAAGATGGTTTGCATGATCGAATCTGCTCTTAGATTAAATGAGAAGATCATCTATAAACACGATCATGAATCTGTCTAGAAAAGGTTGAAATACTCTATTCATCAGATCCATAAACACTGATGGCGCATTAGTTAATCCAAATGGCATAACTAAAAACTCATAATGTCCATATCTAGTTCTGAAAGCTGTTTTATACACGTCTGCTTCTTTAACTCGTAGCTGATGGTATCCAGATCTGAGGTCGATCTTCGAAAATACGACAGCTCCTCGTAACTGATCGAATAAGTCATCTATTCTAGGAAGAGGGTACTTATTCCTATCTGTTAACTTATTCAGTTCTCTATAATATATGCACAGACGCATACTTCCGTCTTTCTTCTTTACGAACAACACCGGAGCTCCCCACGGTGAAGTACTGGGTCTAATGAAACCTTTATCCAATAAATCTTGGATCTGATCTTTTAACTCCTTCATTTCCTTAGGGGCAAGTCTGTACGGAGGCTTGGAAACTGGGGCAGCTTCTGATACTAAATCAATAGAAAATTCTAGTTCTCGTTCTGGAGGAAGGCCTGAGATATCTTCTGGGAAGACATCTGGAAACTCATTCACTACTTCTACGTCTTCCAAATTAATCTTAACATCTGGTACTATCGACATAGCACTCACTAAATATCCTTGGCATCCGTTTCTTAAACACCGATGGGCTTTCAAAGCTGATATTATCTTAGGTATGCTATCAAATCTGTCAGCTTTGAATATAAATGAAATCCCACTTGGTATTTTAATCTTAACCGTTCTCTGATTAAAATCTATAACGGTTCCATACTTAGTTAACCAATCTACTCCCAATATTAAAAGAACTCAAGCAGTGGAAATACTATCAAATGTGCATACACAATATTCCCCTGAAGCTTAAGTTCTATGTTTCGAATAATATGATTGGTCACTATACTTCCTCCCGAACGAATCTGAATGCAATAACCTACTTCTACTACTTCTGGTTTTACTGGTAATTTCTTATCAAATCTCTCTGATATAAAGGAATGAGTTGCACCCGAATCTAACAATGCTAAGGTAAACATACTAGCGACAACAATCTTACCAGTCACAACCGTAGTATCTGCTGGAGCTTGTTCTGCTGTCATCACGTATGCGCTGCTGGTGATGAGTTGTTTCTTCTGGGGGAAATTCTTAGAGAAATGACCCGTCTAGCCGCACGTATAACAACCTTCCTGGCCAAAACGACACTGACCAGAGTGATTCTTCTTGCAATTGGGACATGCTAGCCTATTTCCAAATTTGGGAACAGCAGAGATAGGTTGGGCAGCTATTGGTCCTTTTCCTTGAGACCCTTGCTGGTTGTTGTTTGGTTTCTTGAATTTTCTACGGTCTTTCTGCTGGAAGGCTTGTCGTTTCAGCTGTCTCTCATCCTATATTGCCTTCCAGTCCTGTTCTGCCCGTAGAGCTTTGTTCACAGCTGCTCTATAATCCACGGGTTCTGCCAACCTAACATCATGCTTGATCATAGGCTTCAACTCGTTAATAAAATGTCGAAGCTTGACATCTGCATTGGTTCCAATCAAAGTAACAAAATATCATCCCCTCTAAAACTTGCGGATATACTCCCGCATAGACATCCCTGCTTGCTTAAGAGTTAGGAACTCATTCTGTAGCTCCTCCCTCACGTACACAGTAAAGTACTGCTCAAAAAACACTCTATTAAATTCCTCCCATGTGAGAATTTCCAAGTCTACTGTTAACTTGGCTCCTTCCCACCATATCATTGCATCTTCTCTAAGCATGTAGATCGCACACCGAGGCCTCTCTAGTTCTTTCAGGTGTAGGTATTCAAATATCACTTCCATGGACTTGATCCAGCTTTCAGCTATAATAGGATCAGTGGAACCAATAAATTCCTGAGGTATCTGTCTTCTGAACCTCTCCTGAGGATCTTCTCTACTAACCATTCTTCCTGATGATTGACCATTCCCTTGATTGGTTTGGTCAACCAAACGTTCTAAAAGTTTGGCCATACTATTAAGGACAGGATTCACGCCCTCTGATTCATTATCTCCTTCTATATTACTTCTTCTTCCTCTACCTCGTCCTGCCATATCTGTAAGGGTAGTCCAAATCTACCACAATTCTATTACGAGAGATTACTTTATGCTAGAACATGAAATAAAACTCACAAATTTCAGAAGCGGACGGTGAGAGCTGTTCAAACTGTAAGTGTGTTTATCTCAAGGACCATGATACCAATTGTAACGACCCGACTTTTCTTAAAGGAATTTTAGGAACTTTGGGGTTCGAATTGAAGAGTAATAAAATTTCGATCTTACATGACACAAAAGTCGCTACTAAATTCTGGACAAAAGTGCAAATAAACACAAGTCATTGTGCGAAGTCTGGAAGACAGATATGAACAATTAAAAGGTGCGGAACTAAAACAGATCTGGTCTTTGAAAAATAACAAAACTGATAATTTCATTAAGTAATAATTCTGGTACAGATTTCGACAAAAGAAAGAAACTTGAAATCTGTCATTATACAAAATTATGACTAGAGTCTATACAACAAAATCTGAATCTTAAGGAACAACGGAATCTGGTGTCCACGATAAACACAACTTCTCGTTCAGCTCATCACCATCCAGCTCCCTACTGCTCATTAGCTGCACTCAATGAAAACTAGTGAGCCTACGGCTCAGCAGGTAAAAACTGGAATATCGAAGGCACATAACACAAGAAAACGATATCTAATACTGTACTGGAATCTGAATCTGAATAGCTTAATTGTAAAATAAGCTAAAATCAATAACTGTGAAATCTGAATGAACTGAAAGCATAATTATAAACAAGTTCTGAAAACGTTTTCTTTAAACTTTCTACAGAGTTGTGATTAAAATCACGCTTGAACTCTTTCTTTTCTTTTCTGGAGATTATGAATTAAACACTTGCACAGTGGTTCCGATCATTTGATCAAACTCTCATCCGATATCAGGGGCTGGGGATAAATCACATCTATGTGAAGGGAACTACAGACCCGTCAGTCTGGAATTCTGATCCTTCCTGGGAAAGGGATTACAGTTTCTCTCAACTATAATCTTGTCCCTTTCCATTTGAAGGGGCACACTGGATCGTCAACCAGGAACTCACCCTCCCTAGGAATCCAACTGTTATCTAATCATAATCTGTAAAAGTTTTCGAAAACTTTCTTTCTTTCGTAAAATCTGTTCTTATTTTCTTTCTGGTACGGTTTACCGGTTTTCCCTTGTTTAATGATGTTCTGGAACTGTATGAGGATTCTCTGTAATGCTTGCGAAGATGAAAACTGAATAATGTCACTTGAATCAGCTCGAATGAAATGAATTAATCTCTTCAATTGAAGCATAAGGGAATAAGGAACAAAATCTGAAATACGTAAATGTCTCGACAAAGAAGAAAGAATTTAGATGTGTTCGTTGGTCAACTCAGATGTCAACGCAACTGGATTGATTAATTCAGATGTTAACTATCAACTGTAGTCATGTGACGCCCAGACCTCACGGGGTCACGGATTCAAAGAAAAGGAAATAGAAACAGAATTGAAGGGCTGAAATGAAAACTTCAAGCTTTATCGCCTTGCAAAATAAAAATCAAAGTACGAACATACTTCTAGTAATCAGATTTCATATATCAAAGTTCGAAATACAAATGCAACTGCGGATTACAACTACTAGAACTCTATCTGAATTCATCATTGTTGTAATAGATCTTAATACAGATTTGTCAAAGATCAAAAACAACAAAAACATCAATAACATAGTTGAACCGCAGGCCTTCGATAAACACCCATACGCTCCACCCAGTTCAGACTCCACCTCCCATCTGTTCCGGAACTGACTCACCTGCACCAAGAAAGCTAGTGAGCCTAGGGGCTCAACAAGCAAAACCGAGAATAACAAGAGCACAATAAGCAGGCAGTTACATTACATAAGACATCATAGTTTAAAGGAAGGCAATAAAACATAAGATCTCATCGTATACATTACTGTGGGAAAAACTTAGATCCCACCATCAATATTTTCGTCAGACTTATGTCTCGGAAGCTCTCCCAATAGGTCTCGTTGCACTTGATCGAATGACTACTGATATCAGTTACTATATGGTGAAGTCTCACCCAATATGAAGGGGCAACCGACCCGCTCGTCTGCTGCTCGCCCTTCCAATATGGACCGGATGTTATCTTTGTCATAAATCATAAAATCTGAACAATTTCTTCCTTTAAACATTATCTGGGTAAAATCAGATCTTAACATCGGTGTTTACTTTCATTTAAAATCCATTTTCCATCAAAATCATTTTCACTGAGCATCCAGCTGATTAAAGAAAATCGGGGTCTGAAAGAAACAGTGTTTGGTTACGAGGAAATATTTCAGGTGTAGTAAACAGATGTGATTCGGGGTGCTTTTGCTATTTGGAACCAGATGTTTACTATGGAAAGACTATCGCTAGTGGAAAACAGATGTTTACTGTATGTGTAACGACCCAGACTTTTCTCAAAGAAAATTTAGAAATTTGGGGTTCGTATTGAAAGACCCAAAATTTTCGATCTAAAAAAAACATAAAATTCGTTACTAAATTCTGGACTAAATTGCGAATAAACACAATTCGTTGCTGCTGAAATGCGGAACAATTGAAACAATGAAGTGAGCGGAAGTAAAATAAGCTGATAAACAATTTTCATAGCCAACGGAAGAAATCAGCAGAAAGGGTATATAAAGACATGGAACTAAATCCTCTGCTGATCTTATAACATACGCTGAATAGATATACCATCTGATGAAAATTCGAAGGACTAGCATGTCTCTTGACACCACAAGTTTGTACAGATTTCTACAAAATAAGAGACTGGAAATCTGCTAACATATATAACTATAACTAAAGTTCTGTACATCAAAACAAAAGCTGAAAAGAACAATGGAAGATGTCCACGATAAACACATCCTCCCATTTCTGATCATCTCCCTCCAGCTCCTACTGCTGATTACCTGCACTCAATGAAAACTAGTGAGCCAAAGACTCAGCAGGTAACTCTGGAATAGCAAAATCATGCAATAGAACTGAAACTGAA
>KV018632.1:1999-13378 GCA_001598015.1 Dorcoceras hygrometricum
AACCAGTAGCGACGTGTTAGTGTTTATCGAAGGCCTGCGTTTCCGCGATGTTCATTTTGGTACTTGCTATTTTTGTTGTCTTTGATCTTAGTCAAATATGTATTGAGATCCGTTACAACAAAGATTAATTCAAATAGAGTTCAGTAGTTGTAATATCGCGACTTCGCAGTTTGTACTACGAAATTGTAATGAAATCTGATTTTAACTTCTTGGCGCCAACGGTTGTACTTTGATTTTATTTTGAGCAACGCAATACATCTTGCTTAATTTACTATTTCAGCCCCTCTATTTCATTTTCATTCCTTTTTCCTTAATTTTGTGGCTCCCATGGGGTTGGGTGTCACATCAGGTGTCGCAGCAATCCAATCTCCAGAAGTTCAAGCCTCGATGGAAATAGTTTAAGAGACGGTCGAATTCGAGTTTGTCAGGTTTTGTTAGTTCTGGTGGTAGTGGCTCTGGAGGAGCATTGTGTGGTCAGTGCTGAGGTAAGCATATGCTTCACAGTGCCGTGGAGTTCGGGGTCCTTGCCATCAGTGTGGCCAACCGGGACATTTCGCTTCGAGTGTGCCCTTTGATCGGTGGATTGATTCAGTCGCAACAAGGTTCTGCTGGTGGTTCTTCACAGAGACCGCAACCTTTTGTTCAGTCCCAACGATCTGGATTCCAACCACGTGAACCGTCTAGGTTCGGAGGATCTGCTAGACCTCAGTTTCCGGGACTACAGCAGGCCCAGGTGAATGCCTTGACGAGAAAGCAAGCTGATGAGATACATGTGGGAGTGATTGGAGGTACTTGTACTATCTTTGACTTTCCTACACGAGTTTTGTTTGATATTGGAGCATCACACTCCTTTATATCTGATTTGTTTGTGTATGAGTGTGGGTTGAGTTCTTCCCCACTGTGTGATGTTGTCTCTGTATCTACTCCTGCTGGCGTGATTCTGTTGTCCCGTGAGGTGGTGTTGGATTGTGTGATTAGATTTGATGAGAATGTGTTGGTGACTAATTTGATTTCTCTGGAGATTAGTGATTTTGATTGCATCTTGGGTATGGATGTGTTTTCGGCGTGTAGAGCGACTGTTGATTGTTTCCATGGTGTAAATATAGACCTCGATTTGGAGAGAAATGGGATTTTTATGGTGCTGATTTGCAATCTAAGATTCCGTTAGTGTCTGCCATGAAGATGTTTAGCTTATTGTCGCTAGAGAATTCAGGGTTTATGATCAATGCCTTGGATGTCCCTCATGAATCGTGGATAGAGTTTAGTGATGTTCCGATTGCTCGAGAGTTCCCAGATGTGTTTTCGGATGAGATTCCTGGATTTCCTCCGAGAAGAGAGATTGACTTCAGCATAGAGTTGTTGCCAGGGACAGCCCCGATTTCTAGAGCTCTGTATCGGTTGGCGTCAGCTGAGTTGAAGGAACTTAAGGATCAGTTGCGTGATATTTCGGAGAAAGGCTTCATTAGACCAAGTATGTCGCCTTGGGGAGCTCCGATCTCTTTGTAAAGAAGAAGGATGGATCTATGAGGATGTGTGTGGATTTTCGGCAGTTGAATAAAGCGACGATTAAGAATAAGTATCCGTTGCCGAGAATCGATGATCTGTTTGATCAGTTGTAAGGATCGGCAATATACTACAAGATTGATCTGCGATCTGGTTATCATCAGTTGCGGATTAGAGACGCTGATGTAGCAAATACGGCTTTCAGGACGAGATACGGACATTATGAGTTTTTGGTGATGCAGTTTGGGTTGACGAATGCTCCTGCTGTCTTCATGGATTTGATGAATCGTGTCTTTAGTGAGTATATCGATCGTTTTGTGATTGTCTTCATAGATGACATTCTTGTGTACTCGAGGAGATATTGAGAACATAAGGAGCACTTGAGACTGGTGTTGCAGAAACCGAGAGACTCACAGTTATAAGCGAAGTTCCGTAAGTGTGAATTTTGGTTGGATAAGGTAATGTTTTTGGGTCATGTCATATCTGCACAAGGTATTTCGATGGATCCTAGTAAGGTCGAAGCAGTTCTTAACTGGGAGCGACCTAGGAATGTTTCTGATATCCGTAGTTTCTTGGGTTTGGCTGGCTATTACAGACGTTTCATTGAAGGGTTTTCTTCGATAGCCAGGCCGATGACTCAGTTGACCCAGAAAGATAGGAAATTTTTTTGGACTGATGAGTGTGAGTCGAGTTTCCAATTGCTTAAGGATAAGTTGACTACTGCTCCGGTGTTGGCTTTGCCTTTGGGTTCTGGAGGTTTTGTAGTGTGCTCTGATGCTTCTCTGAGTGTTTTGGGTTGTGTGTTGATGCAGGACGAGCGTGTGATAGCCTATGCATCTCGACAGTTGAAACCCCATGAGAAGAGATATCCCGTTCATGATCTAGAGTTGGCTGCGATTGTTTTTGCCTTGAAAATTTGGCTTCACTATCTGTATGGTGAGCAATTTGTGGTGTACACGGACCACAAGAGTTTGAAGTATATCTTCACTCAGTCAGATCTGAATATGATGCAACGTCGTTGGATGGAGTTGCTCAAATATTTTGACTGTGAGATTCAGTATCAGCCTGGGCGGATGAACTTAGTGGCCGATGCTTTGAGTAGGAAAGTCCAACCTGTGATGTTGACGTCGATAAGTATATCCAAATTCCATGAGGATTTGGGGACTTCTGAATAGCGTTTCAGCCATATGAGCAGTACTTCATGGTTTCTTCTTTTTAGGTTGAACCATAGATTGTGGTAGACATTAGAACAGCGCAGAGAACTGACCCGTATATTCATGAGTTGAAGATTAAAGCCCAGAATGGTCAGTTGGAAGATTTTTCTATTGCTTCTGATGGATGTCTGAGATTTCGTGGTAGATTGTTGGTTCCGAATCTGATCGATTTGAAGGAAACTATCCTGAACGAAGCCCATTGTAGTCGATATAGTGTGCATCCGAGCGAGAAGAAGATGTATCATACCTTGAAGTCGCACTACTGGTGGGAAGACATGAGGAATGATATTTCTGGATTCGTAGCCCGATGTTTGAATTTCCAACAGGTCAAGGCCGAGAGGATGAGACCTGGTGGATTGCTACAGAGTTTAGAAGTGCCTCAATGAATTGGGAGCACGTGGCCATGTATTTTGTGACTCACTTACCTCGATCGAATAGGGGATGTGATGCGATTTGAGTTGTTGTTGACAGGCTTTCGAAGTCAGCCCATTTTATTCCCTATGATGTGAGGTGTTCAATGAAGAAGATGGCGAGACTGTACATTGACCATGTGGTTAGATTGCACGGAGTGCCGGTTTCGATAGTTTCTGATAGAGATCCAAGATTTACTTCCGATTTTGGAAGATCATGCAAGCAGCGATGGGTTCGAGATTGGCTATGAGTACAGCTTATCATCCTCAGACATATGGCCAATCCGAGAGGACCATTCAGATTTTAGAAGACATGTTGCAAGCTGTTGTGTTGAATTTCAGTGGTGGTTGGCAAGATTCTTTATCCTTGGTTGACTTTTCGTACAATAACAACTACCAAGTGACTATTGGGATGGCACCATTCGATGCTTTGTATGGTCGTTGATGTAGATCACCGATCTACTGGGAAGAGATTAGTGAGAAACAGTTGTCTACTCCTTAATTTGTGCAGCATATGAAAGATAATGTTGAGTTGATTCGAGTAGAATGAAGGCTGCTCAGGATCTCTATTCTAGCTATGCTAACAAGAGGCACAGACCTTTGGAGTTTGAGGTTGGCGATCGAGTATTTCTGAAGGTTTCTCCTTTCAAGAGTGTGATGAGATTCAGATTTAAGAGTAAATTGACTCCTAGATTCATTGGTCCTTTGAGATTGTTGAGAGGCTTGGACCCTTGGCTTATAGATTGCAGCTGCCTGATGAGTTAGCAGTGATGCATGATGTATTTCATGTGTCAATGTTGAGGAAATATGAGCCAGATCCGTCCCATGTGCTGAGGACTGATGAAGTTGAGCTGGATCAGACCCTGAGTTACATTGAATATCCAGTGCAGATTCTGGATAGGAATGATAAGGAACTGAGGAATAAGACTATACCGTTGGTGATCGTCCAATGGAGCAAGCATGGTAGAGAAGAAGCTACCTGGGAAGTTGAAGAAAAGATGAGACAGGAGTGGCCTCATCTATTTGAGCGTTGACAGTAGTAATCCAGGTAACCTTCTGGCTTGTTGTTTTTGTGTGATTTGAGTTTCTTTGCATCTTGATTTGTGACTTGTATTAGCATTGAGATATGCTGGGCAGATGGTGTGTTGTAGTTTTTGTGAATTTCTAGTGTTTTTACTTGGTTCTGATGGGTATTTGTGAGTTGATTTCGATAACGAAATCCATTTATAGTGGGGGAGAGTGAGAGGACATCGGTTAATGTTTATTTAATTGGTTAATCAGATCTGGATAAGGATTAACCAAGAAAAATTTAACCATCGGGTTTTCAGATTTGAAAGAATTGGTTTTTCTGTTGGTGATTTTCGGCTTTCAGATTTGAGGTAGAACATATCATATGTGAGTTTTTGGTCGCTATCGGGTGGATTGGAACAGATCCGATTGGCGCAAGGGGATTTGAGAAGATCGTACTTGGGTATGATCTGTTTTGGTGTATTGCGCTTGAGTTGAGTGTTTGTCGGGAATTTTATCGGAAGATATCAGATTTGAGCAGTGGAATCTGGAGTTGGAGGTAATGCGGCCTTGTATCGTGTTACCATATTTGATGTTGGTTGAGTGAAATATGTTCAGTGGGAGTGAGCAGATGTGCGCGTCTATTTGGGGAAGTCAAATGTTGGTCAACGGTATTGTGTGGACTGGTCCAGTTCGTGAGTTGGTGTAGACCTGTGCGGTTTAATGACTTCAGATTTGATCAAATCTGGATGAGTGAGCGTGTCTTTGTCGCGGGATATGTTTGTTTGGAGTGGGACTCCAACGCGACGTCTTTTGGTGATCGCGTGCGAGAATAGCATAACAGTGTCAGATCTGAGTTAGCGCTAAGATTTGAGATGGCACCCAGATCTGAGGTAGCGTCCAGACTTGAGTGGTTGACTTTCACTATTACTTTGACTTGGAGATTTAAATATAAGTGTCGAGCAACACTTAGTCGATTTTCAACCATATACCCATTATCTTCTTCCCGAGAGTTTCCTGAAACCCTTACTGTTCATCGAACCCTATTTCTTGAGATTGTCGTCGATTTACGTCGTTGTTTGGAGCAAGATTGGTGGCGCTGAGCTCGATTCCTTTAGATCTTTCGATTGATACCAGTTTGGAACTCGAGATCGACGATTTGAGGGAGCGCAAAGTTGTTGCAGGTTCGAACATCTTCGCGAAGTCCAGTCGATAATTCCCCGGTGTTGTTTGAGATTTTGGGTTTTTCCGAGAAGCTTCTGTTGTGTTCGCCATGAGCTGGTAGGGCAGCAGGTTGCTGTGCTCTTGTTCTCGTAAGATCTGTTGAGGTATTAGCTACTCAGAGTAAGTGTGACACCCAAACCCATGGGAATCAACGGATTGGATTAATTGGAAATTTTCAAAAGAAATAAAAGGACTAAATGCGAAAATTTGTAAGCTATATTCTCTTACAAAAACTGAACGTAAACAGTTGTCGCCAAAAGTGAACAGTAGAAACAGATTTGGTATATAAGAACTTCAGATTTCGATTACAAAATTAGATATTACAACTAATGGAACTCTATATAAATTCTCTATTTTTGTAATTGATCTTAATACAGTTTGACAAAAGATCAAAAACAACAACAGTTCTGACTCCGTGGAAACGCTGGCTTCGACAAACACATGCAACCCCCAAATCTGGTTCAGCTCGCGCCACCCGTCTTCCCCTGAGCTGCCTCACCTGCATCGGGAAAAATAGTGAGCCTAGGGGCTCAACAAGTAAAATTGAGGATAACAAGATCACATAATGCAGGCACAACTGAAACGTAATACATAATTAAAGGATGTAATCTAAAGTCAAATCTTGCTACTGAAAATACAGATCGTAACATCATATCTGAATCGCTTTATACACTGTGACTCATGGCCTAGAGGCTCTCTGGTGGTCCTAATGCATGAAGCACGTTATCTGAATCAGTAACTCTCTATGAAGGGATTACAGTAATTCCATAATCATGTCCCTTCTAATGAAGGATTACAGTCATACCGTAATCATGTCCCTTCCTGATTGACCGGGTCCTCTATGCCATAAGTCCTTAAAACTGAAACTTTACTTCCTTTACTTTAAAATAGCTATTATACATTGCTCTTGATAGAAGATCGATCGCTGAAAACTGGATGATTCACTGCTATGAAACTCATTTTGTCCTCAAAAACAACTTTACCGAGTGTACAGCTGGGCTACGAGCTGATGATAGCAAAACCGAGTGTCTAGCTAAAGCAAACAGATTCCAATCGCAAAGCACAGCTTTGGCTACATAAAAGGATCTTGGGCGTGAAACATATTGTGGGTGTGAAGAACAACTTTGGCTAACGAATTAGATAGCGAACAGGAAAACAGATTTGGTTCTACGATAACAGCTCACCCGTAGTAAAAAAGATTTGGTTCTATGATAAACAGCTCGCGCATAGTAAAATGGTAACATAAGCTTCATAAGAAGGATTTCAACTTTAGAAGGTCACTCATCTTGGAGAAACCCAATCAGTTTAACAACGAATCATGCAGACTGGTCAAGAAAATAGGCCAGATCTGCTTAGAAACGAAGGTACTGCTCCAGCTCAGATAGTCCCTAAACAGACTAGCTCAACTTATTCGACCATAACATAGTCCCAATCAAACCAGCATCGCCTATCTGTTCAGAGTCGATGTTTATGACTTTTACAGCACACTAGAAAACAGAACTTTCTCTTTGGCTTATCATATCTGGAACCTATACAACTCAGTAATTTGAAAACATAACTAATTTTGCTAAAAAGGTAACTGGTGAGTTTTCGCAAAAAATCAAAGCAGTGAATCCTTAGCTTAAATTGAACATAAACTGGTTGAACTGAATCATGCAACAGGAAAGCATACAACAGAAAATAATGAATCAATATATGTTTTCCAGATGTAGCAAGAATTAATTTTACTTTCTTGAACTGAGAATCACAACGAACAGATGACCTTGGCTGGAAATCTTCTCAAGCACACTCGGCGAGCTCTTGTATATTTTTGAGAGAAATGAAAGATTTTCTTGTAACACAAAAATGAACTCTTGAACTTACGTAGAAATCATATATGTGGGAGTAATGATTTGTAGTAGGTGGAAGGTACAATGATAAGGCATAGTTAGTGTAACGCCTAGAAATTCTTGACTACGTAGAAATAAGTGCATGACTAGGGGAAAATAATTTTAGATGATTACATGTCATTTTATGTGATTTTTTTATGATTTTATGTTGCATGGTATGCATGTCACGTTTTCAGCCTGTTGAGTTACGGACGCGTTGACGAGACTAGGGACGACCAAGATGAAAATAATTTAAGATTTTTAAGTTCTTAGATTTTTAAGAATAAATTTATTATTTTAAGCCGCAAGTTTCCAAAAAATTGGGGTTCTATTATTAATTTGGAGGGAATCCGGTTTTCGCCTATACGGACTGTTTTAATGGATTTTAATTTGTTTTAAAGTTTGCGAAACCTTTTATTTCGAAAATTTGGGGTTTTAAAACTTGATTTAGAGTTCTAATTATCTTATCAAATTAAGGGAGGGGCAAACATGTCAAAAATTACTTTTCTTTTCTTAATTAAACTTTAGGGGTCAAACTTGTCACCCTCACTTTCCATAACACAAAAAATTAATCAACCTTAGCCTTCTCCACCCTCAAACAGCCTTCCTCTCCTCTCCTTCTCAAAGTTTCGAAATTTTCATAGATTTTGGTGATTCAAAGGCGGTCCGGTCCCGATCTCGCGTCCTCTACGTCGATAACTCGCAGATCTCAATTTTCTCCAAGCCAGGCATGTGATATCGATTCTTTTTCTTACCATTTAAGCCATATTAAACTGTTTTTAATGTTCAATGCATGATTGGTATGTGATTTATTCAGATCTATGCATAATGTTTGAGATCCATGCATGTTTCATAGTTTTCAAAACGTATTTGATTCTTTTCTTGTGAAGCTTTGGTCATGGGTGGTACATGGGGCTAGTGTTTTGTCCAAGGGTGGTCCTGGTAGTTATTCCATCGAGTTAGGATCATGTAGGTCCAAACGATAAGCGATTTGGTCAAGGAATGAATTAGTTACGAATTTTATGATCAGCACGGGTTATTGCTTATCATCTGTGCGCGATAGTAGAATTTTTGGGGTCGGGTACATCGATCCATGCGGTCTGTGTGGTAAAGGTTTATTTCAGGAGATATTCCATTGAGTTAGGGTCACGTAGGTTCAAACGGTGAGTGATTTGGTCGAGGAACAAATTATTTATGAATTTTATAGCTAGCACATGTCCTGGTTGCAGTCTGCACGCAAGCAGTATGCTTGCGGGCATCGGGTTGGTCATGTACTGAATCATTTTTGAATTTCCTTTATTTCAGGGACTAGTATATTGAGTTAGGATAATGTGGGTCGAAACAGAGAGTGATTTGTTTAAAAAATGGAATTTTAATGATTTTTATCGTTTTGTCACTCGAAAAGAGCCTCGTCGGGTCATTTTTGTGAAAATTGAGATTTCGAGTCTTATGGTCTGCAAAAATTTGTGGATGACTTTATTTGATGTCTAAGAATATTTTAAGATATTTTCAAATATTTTAAAGTTGGTCCGAGTTATTTTAATTTTGGACCGGTTATTTTAATTTTAAAGCCTAAGGTCCAATTCTATGATTTTGGTCAAATCTTTTAAAGTTAAAATATTTTGGTCAAACTTTTAATTTAATTGGACCTAATACTTTATTTTAAGTTTTTAAAGTCAAAATTGAGGTTATTGGATTTGTTTTTAAGTCAAAATTGACCATGGGATTTCAAGTTGGTCAAAATTGGTCATTTGGTCAAAAATTAGTCGTTTGGGTCAAAATTGATCAATTTATGTTAAAGTCAAAATTGGCCAAGTTATTCTAATTCAAAAATTGATTTTGAAATTAGTCAAAATAGGCATTTGATTTTAAAGTCAAAATTGAGTTTGAAAGTAGTCAACATTGGATGGTGTTAGGAATTTTAAAGAGGAACTCTTAAGTCTTGGGCTAAGTCAATGTTGATGTAAGTCTAAAAGTAGTGGGCCAGGCTCCTGAACCAGTCCTTGACCGAAGTAGAAAATGTAGAATCCCGTGAATATATATTTAATCATGTATGTAGTATTCTATGTACGTAAATGTTTTAAAGGAAATGATTAAATATACATTGACGGGCTAAGTTTTTAAACTGTATGATTTTACGAAATGCACGCATCATGAATGCTTTATGAAACGATAAAAGCATGTTATTTTAAAAGACAAAACCCAAGAAATTGAATGATTGGTGGCAAGTTTATGATGAGGGGATGCGGGATACCGGGCTCGTTGAACTTCTGTTCATGTATTACGAGCTTTTGGATCCATGTGTTCACGGCATGGTGAAGTGGCAGCATAGAGGTGTGACTTTATAGGGATCCATCGAATATGGTCCACACTTCATGATACGACTCATACGTTTTTCATGCTATGCTATGTCATGCCTTATGTATGTTATATGTTATGTATGATATGAAATGTACGAACAAGGTTTTAAGATCATTCATGCATTCATGTTATTTTATTACGAGTATGTGCCTGCATGCGACTTTATTAGTATGTACTTTGTTATGTTACAGATAGGCATGCTGAGCCTCTAGGCTCAATAGATTTAAATGGTGCATGTGATGACCCTGCTGATGAGTACATTCCTACTGGCGGTGAGGACCTCTGAGCGCCGATTGCAGCAGTACCCCATGACCGCACTTATGTTTCACTTTTATTATGATACGCTTTTCAGATGTTGGCTTTAAACATGTTCATTTTCAATACTTTTACTCAGTTGGTTTTAAGAAGTATGGATGGTTTTATATTTTAAAATACTTATTTATTTCCATTTCAAGTCTTGTTGAGAAAATGATTTGGAAAATGTTTTAAAAAGGGAACGAGCCACACTTTCAGTTTATGTATTCCGAAAATGTTTTAAAAAAAATTCTAGAGTCTGGTTCGTTTCAGTTAGCTTATCAAATCCTTCCAAAATTGATAAAAACTCCCTACTACTATTTTAATTTGTAAACTTGCTACCCCATTTATAAAACTAAACTCCCAACATAAAGCATTTTATTTGAAAGAAAAGCTGCTCCAGTTTTGGATTGTGCTTCGGACGAAATCCTTCGAGAGTCCATCTGTCCGTGCTTCTAAGCTGGAAGAAGGAAATCAGCTTAGATTACTGGAACTAACTTGAACTGAAATCTGGATGCTCTAATCTCAAAACAGCCCTTGAAAATAAAAAGGCTAACAATTGTGGTCCTATGGATTTTGGGGCGCTATCTCTACCCTCTTTACTGAAATTTCGTCCTCAAAATTAGTTACCAAATAGCTCTGGGTGGAGACTACGCATATCCTCTTCTGTCTCCCAAGTTTCTTCCCGCTCAGATTGGTTAGACCACTGAATTTTAACCAGCGGGATGCTACGATTTCTCAACTTCCTATTCTCTCTATGAAGAATCCTCTCTAGTCTTTCTTCATAACTATCTGGTTCAAGCTGGATAGGTTCATAGCTCAAAACATGCGATGGATTGGGAATGTATTTCCTCAAATTTGATACATGGAAAACATTATGCACTAAGGACAGATGTGGGGGTAATGCTAATCTGTAAGCTAGCTTTCCTACTTTGTCCTAAATCTCGTATGGACCAATGAACCTTGGGATGAGCTTACCTTTCTTCCAAAATCTCATTACGCCTTTCATCGGTGCTACCTTTAGGAATACATGATCTCCAGCTTCGAAACTCAGTTCGCGGCGTCTGTTATCAGCATAGCTCTTTTGCCTGCTCTGAGCTGTTCTGTGAGGAATCAGATTTCTAGACTTGTGATTAATCGGATTTTGAGTTAGATTAGTCACGAGAATTAAGACTTTTGATTTCTAGAATTTCGAATTTTTGATGAAATCTGATTTGAGGAAATTCAGATCTCTAGTTGGAGTTGCCTAGATTTTAGTTCGGGTTTATCGGGTGAAATCTGGTAGCGAATTGGAGTCGAAGTTGTTAGATTTAGATAGAAATCTGTTTTTCCTTAGCGTTGCGTGAAGTGCCGCGAGAATTGAGTAAAACGGTGTTGTTTTGGTGAAGTCTGGATGGTCGAGAGTGGAGCGGGAGTTAAGCGCTTGCATTTCGTGATTTCCAGACGTCAACGCTGGTCAACGGCACTGTAGCGGGTGATCGCTGGATTGAGAGATCT
>KV018633.1:4648-15511 GCA_001598015.1 Dorcoceras hygrometricum
TACGAAGAGGATTTTTGGAGTGCGACTTCCTAAAAAGTCAACAGAGGTCAAATTGTGATTTGCCGATGTTGAGGGGCAAAACGGTCATTTTGCGCTGGGGTTCTGAAAAATGGTCTTTCAGATCATAGCATTCAGTTTTGGAAACTGAGTCGATCGGTCCGATCTGATCGATGATCGGAGTTACGGTGAAGTCTCGGTGATGGAGATGAAACGAATGTTCATCCGTTGGACCCGGGCCCGTTGGGCCGGATCCAAATCCATCACTAAGTCTATTTAATATAGACTTAGGACTTAACTTAAACACTTTACTTAAGACTACAATAAACCCTAAACCTAATATTGGCCACCGCCCTCCCTCCTCTCCATAAGCCGCCGCCGCCGCCGCCACCGTGCGCCGCCGCCTCTTTTCGCCGGAAAATCATTTTCGGCCAATCTTGACGAGGAGAATCCGTCCGCGTAGATCTCGTCAGGCCTTCTAGTGTAGGCTGACGAAGGAATCCCATCTCCGGTCGTGGACCTGATTGACGATATCTACCTCCGCCTATCGTGAAGTGCCGTTTTCTTTACGAAACTGGTCGGAGCCAGGCACGAGTTGCCAGCAAGGTAGCAATCTTAAACGCCCTATGAATGTCATATTGTGTCGTTTTTGTCGTATTGATCGTCTCCCGGCCATTGTTTTATTTGTTCTTCCGCTGCCCCGCCGGGAGGCGTGATCCGGATCCCAACAACCTACTCTAACAATCTCCCACTTTCCCTGAAGCCAACTACTCATCAGACGTAGTCCCATTGTTTCGTGATGTTTTTCAAACAACGGTCCTAGCAATGGCTTCGTAAGTGGATCAGCAATGTTGTCTGCAGAGGCGACTCTCTCGACTGCTATGTCACCTCTAGCCACAATATCCCGGATTATGTGGTATTTCCTCAGTATTTGTTTGGATTTTTGGTGAGACCTAGGTTCCTTTTCTTGCGCAACGGCACCTGTGTTGTCACAGTACATCGGGACTGGACCAACTCCTTCAGGGATTACGCCCAACTCTTGGACGAAACTCCTTATCCAAACCACCTCTTTAGCAGCAGCTGATGCCGCAATGTACTCAGCCTCAGTGGTTGAATCCGCGATGGTGTCTTGCTTGGAACTTTTCCAAGAGACAACACCACCATTGACCATGAATACAAATCCAGAGGTTGACTTCGAATCATCCACATCGCATTGGAAGCTAGAATCAGTGTAGCCTTACAATTTCAGTTCACCACCCCCATAGACCATGAACATATTCTTAGTCATTTGTAAGTACTTAAGAATGTCTTTCACAGCCTTCCAATGCATTTGGCCGGGGTTGGCTTGGTAGCGGCTCGTGACACTCAGAGCGTATGTGACATCTGGTCTAGTTGAGATCATACCATATATAATACTACCAATTGCCGAGGCATATGGCACACGTGTCATACTCTGTATCTCCTCATCAGTCTTGGACACATAGACTTTGATAGAGTGACCCCGTGGCACATAGGTAGATGTCCTCTCTTGGACTCTTCCATACAGAACCTCTTAAATATGGTATCGATGTAGGTCTCTTGGGTGACTCCGAGCATCCTTTTCGATCTATCCCTATAGATCTGTATTCCCAGAATACTGGATTCTTCATCCATGTCCTTCATCGAGAATCTATTAGACAACCAAACTTTAGTTGACTGCAACATTCCTACATCATTCCCAATGAGTAGAATTTCATCAACATAAAGTACAAGGAATGTCACAGCATTTTTAACTACGTTCTTATACACACATGGCTCCTCAGGATTCTTGATGAAACCAAATTCTTTAATTGTTTCATCAAATCTCAGGTTCCAACTTCTCGATGCTTGTTTGAGACCGTAGATCGATCTCTGAAGTTTGCATACTTTATGCTCACTTCCTACAGATGTGAAACCCTTAGACTGCGTCATATAGATCTCTTCTTTAATGTTTCCATTAAGGAACGCATTTTTCACATCCATTTGCCATATCACATAGTCGTACCATGCGGCTATGGCTAGTAGGATTCTAATTGACTTGAACATTGCGACTGGTGAGAAGGTTTCATCATAGTCAACACCTTGTATTTGAGTGTAACCTTTTCGTGACCAGTAGCGCCTTGTAGGTCAGTACCTTACCATCAGGCCCAAGTTTTCTCTTGTATATCCATTTACACCCAATAGTAACTATTCCTTCGGGAGGATTAACAAGGGTCCAAACTTGGTTTGAATGCATTGAGTCAATCTCAGATTGCATCGCTTCTAGCCACAAATTAGAATCGGCATCGGAAATTGCCTCCTTGAAAGTTCTTGGATCACATCCAATAGTTTGATCACTTTGATCATCTTCAAGGAGGAAACCATATCTAACAGGAGCCCTAGGAACCCTTTCAGATCTCCTAGGTGTGTCCATATCAAGTATTGGCTCTTGAGGTGCGGGAGATTCACTTGGTACTTCAGTTGGTTCTCGAACCTCTTCGAGTTCTACTATCTTGCCTTTTCTATCAAGTAGAAATTACCTTTCCAGAAAGGTGGCATTTCTAGAAACAAACACTTTTGTTTCATTGGGATAGTAGAAGTAGTATCCAATAGAATTCTTAGGATACCAGTGAAGTAACATAAGATGGATCTATTATCCAGCTTATCTCCCATTGTCTGCTTCACGTAAGCAGGACATCCCCAAATCCTCAAGTATGAGTAATTGGGTGGCTTGCCCATCCATATCTGGGATAGTAGAAGTAGTATCCAATAGAATTCTTAGGATACCAGTGAAGTAACATAAGATGGATCTATTATCCAGCTTATCTCCCATTGTCTGCTTCACGTAAGCAGGACATCCCCAAATCCTCAAGTATGAGTAATTGGGTGGCTTGCCCATCCATATCTCATATGGAGTTTTATCAACTGCCTTGGTATGGACATTGTTCAACAACATTACCCCCATTTCGAGCGCATAGCCCCAAAACGAAGCAGGAAGTTCAGTGAAACTCATCATAGATCGAACCATGTCCATCAAGGTTCGATTACGACGTTCCGCTACACCATTGAGCTGTGGTGTGGCCGGAGGGGTCCACTGTGAGAGAATCCCATTCTCTTTAAGATAGTCTTGAAATTCTGCACTCATGTATTCTCCACCTCGATCGGATCGCAGTGTTTTAATACCCCTTCCCAATTGGTTTTCTACTTCAGCCTTGAATTATTTGAACTTTTCAAATGATTCAGACTTGTGCTTCATTAAGTACAAGTACCCATACCTAGAGTGATCATCAGTAAAGGTGATGAATTAGGTGTGACCGGACTTAGTACCAATGCTAAGTGGGCCACATACATCAGTATGGATCAAATCCAATAAGCCTTGAGCACGTTCAGGCTTGCCCGTGAAGGGCAATTTTGTCATTTTTCCCTTGAGACAAGACTCACAAGTTGGTAGGGAGTTAATATCAGACATATTAAACATGTCACTCATAATCAACTTGTTCATCCTATTTAAGGAAACATGACCTAGCCTAGTGTGCCAAAGTTGTGCCGGGTTCAAACCATCGTTTTTCCTTTTTATTGTTGTTGTATGTGTTTCCACATCGCGAGTTGGAACTTCTTTCAATTTTAAGGCGTATAGATCGTTTTCGCGTTCCCCAATTCCAATCAAACATTCATTCTTGTATATATTGAAAATCGAATTGGCAAAATGACAAGAATATCCATCACTATCAAGCATAGAAACGAAAATGATGTTCTTTATTAATTCATGAACAAATAAAACGTTTCTTAACAACAACTTAAAATTTGAAGACAGAAATAAATAAACATCTCGTATAGCTACGGACGCAACCCTTGCTCCGTTTCCAAGCCTCAAGTGGGTCTCACCCTCACTAAGACGCCGGATTCTTGTCATTACCTGCAAGTCATTGCAGATATGAGATCCACATCCGGTATCAAGTACCCAAGAAGTCGAGTTAAGAGACATATTTATTTCAATGTAGAACATACCTTTTTCAGTTCGCAACTGCTCAAGGTAATCCTTACAGTTCCTCCTCCAGTGTCCAGGCTTTTGACAGTGGTGGCAAACATCCTCAGATTTGTTCGGCTTTGAAGTCCTTGCCTTGGGATTGTTTGCGGGCTTTCCCTCCTTCGCAGGGGCAAAACGCTTCTTACCCTTGCTGTCAGGCCTCGTGCTCACAACAGATAAACACATGCGGAAGCTATCAAAAAGTGGGTAAAATTTTCACTTTTAGGCCCGACGGTTCTAAACATATAATTTAAAATACAACGATACTTAAAATAAGTTTCCCAAATCATAAAACGATCGACAACAAAGCATACATAATTCAAACATGTATCATACTCCCCTACGGGTACAACAACAAAGCGCAGGGCATCCCCTTGCTAACTGATACATATATATAAGTATGCTATACGCAACTGGGACACACTAGCCACCTCCTGGGGCACCACCAGCTGGGTTGAAACCACGACCAGCTGTAGAACCTGGGTTTCCTGAAAACAACGCAACAAAGAAACAAACCAAGCCCCGGAGGGACATGGGGTCAAACCCCAGTACGGAGAGCAACAGATAAAGCTAAAAGAATGCATAAGATAAAATGCAGATGCTATGTATGAGACGATGAATAACAACGGAAAGCTCGACCCTCAAGGGAGCTAAGGAACTCAAACATAGCTCCAAGAATAATCAACAACGAATAGTGTCCACGAGGTGTGTTCACAGTGTGGTAATGAGCCACTCGCCATGACACTACACCCACTTACCGGATGCATCAAACAACTCGACCTGCTGTTGCCTCGCCCATGAACTGTGGTAGTTAACCACTCGGCGCATGGTGGCTAACGATCCCAGCAGGGAGATGAGAGTGCGGTATTGCCGCTCTCCCTCACATCCTGGTAAGAAATCAACAACAATAATACAAGATACAAGGCTGCAAGACACAATACACATGGGACCTGAAATATGCGTGAACGAATGCGTGTATGCAATTCACAAGAAACAGCTAGCATAAACACCAATGCTCAGCAAGCAATACACAGATAAGTTCACCAAAACATCCCAACAGCCACGCATAATATCTCACGCCAATCCCAAGCTAAATCAAGCTCAAATCCGTACCTTTTACTGAGCAACAATTACCACAAAACAAGGCCTGAGACTATTGATTCCAACCTGTAAAACATACACAATATACAGGGAATCATCAACTCAAACTCACGGCCAACACATAAAAGCTCACGGCTGGGAGTCACACTCAACCAGCTAATCATTAAACCTCCACAACCAAATAGGAAGCTTAAAACTATGGCTAGGAACAAGGTCTCGAAGCTGGACAGAAATGCTACCTGCACAACAAAACTCACGCACGAAAACAGCAACTTCGTGCTTTCGCTCCAGCCCACGACAGCTTCCAAAAATGGTGTAGGATGATAGATCTTCTCGAGAGGAGTCCAACTCTACCTCACACGAGCAAAACAACCACCGAAAACGCCGGGAATTCACCGAAATAGCTCACGGTGAGCAGTAACGAGGGTTTGAGAAAACAGAGAACGAAAGGCTGGAAAATATTCTAAGTATAGAATCTGGTATCGAATTTGAAGACCAAGTCTTCCTATAAATAGCACTAGTAACGACTGGAACCAATTCAAATAATTGTCCACCGACAAAACCAGTCGACACCATAAATCTCCCAAAACAGCAGGCACAATCAACCAGCAGATGCAAAGAAACCAGCTGCTGAAATCTCAAACCACGCTAAACAAAACGACGACGCATCGCATACGCCATCCAGTCGCTAGCTACAGTAACCACCACCAGCTGCAAACTACAGTAGCGAACAATCTCTCGCAGCTGGAAAACCAGACGCTGGTTCAAAAATACAAAAGCTGGAACCAGCTGCAACATACAAAATGCAGCGTTGAAACTAATCAAAACGGCGTCGCACAACTGACGTCATCCAGTCGCTAGCTTACGCGAAATACCAGTCGCAGGCTACAGCGCACCACCAGTCACAAGATACGAAACACAACCAGTCGCAAGCTACAAAACTTTGACCCACGTTGACCATTGCTCTCGACTGATCATCCAGACGCAACAACTCCTCGCAGCTGGTACCAGTCGCAATACCTCAAACGACGACGTATAACGCTCAACACAAAACACACTACTAAACTCTCGACTGGTTCCTCGACTGGTCTCTTCACCAGCGACCACAACACAATTCACTAACGCATCTGCTACATTACAAAACGCGCTTCGACTGGTTTTCGCCACCGACCAGCTGCTGGCTCACAAAACCAGCTTTTGCCTCAAAACCCAAAAACACGAAAGCTTCCAGAATTGTTCATCACACGAAATGGAACCCGAAAATGCAACTCAACCTCAAAACAGAGATCTAAACCACAACATCTCTTAACCATCCGAGTAATTCCAACAATTAATCCTTAATACAAAATCAGGTCTCACATTTCTCCCCCACTAAAAAGGATTTCGTCCTCGAAATCAAACAACAATTCTGAATCAACAAACAACAGCAGAGGCTAAAATAGAAACAAAAACTAATACCAGAACTCGCCCAACACTAGGCCAAGAGTTCAAGATAACCGAGCAAACACATCACAACAACTAAGGAAGAAAACAGCAAAACTACAAGTTACTGGAAAATCTAGCTCAACAGCTACTCAAACAGATGCGGCCACTCGCGCTGCATCTTCTCTTCCAGCTCCCAAGTATCTTCTTCCCTACTATGTTTGCTCCACTTCACCATCACCAACGGAATGGTCTTATCCCTCAACTGTTTCTCTTTTCTGCCAAGGATCTGCAAAGGGTATTCTTGATAGCTCAACGACTGATCTAGCTCTACCTCGTCAGTTCCAAGCACATGAGACGGATCTGGCTCGTACTTCCTCAACATGGAAACGTGAAAGACATCATGCAGAGAAGATAACTCGGACGGCAACAACAGACGATACGCCAAAGGGCCAATCCTCTCGATAATCTCATACGGACCAACGTAACGAGGGGCTAACTTTCCCTTGCGTCCAAAGCGCATCACACTATGAAACGGAGAAACTTTGAGAAATACACGATCACCAACCTGAAACTCAAGAGGTCGACGCCTCTTATTCGCATAACTGGCTTGGCGATCCTGGGCAGCTTTCATCCGCTTTCTGATAATATCCACGTGATCTTTCATCTGCTGCACAAAGTCAGGGGCAGATAGCTGCTTCTCCCCCACTTCTTCCCAACACACTGGCGATCTGCACTTGCGGCCAAACAAAGCCTCGAAAGGCGCCATGCCCATCGTCACTTGGTAGCTGTTATTATACGAAAACTCAACCAAAGACAATGCGTCTTGCCAACTACTTCTGAAATCCAACACAACAGCACGCAACATATCCTCTAACGTCTGGATAGTTCGCTCAGATTGGCCATCTGTCTGGGGATGATACGCGGTACTCATAGCCAATCTAGTGCCCAAAGCTGTCTGCAAACTCTTCCAAAACCTGGAAGTAAACCTCGGATCTCGGTCAGACACGATTGAAACAGGCACACCATGCAATCTAACAACAAAATCAACGTACAACTTCGCCATCTTATTCAACGAGAAGGTCATCCCATAGGGAATGAAGTGTGCAGACTTAGACAAACGGTCTACAACTACTCAAACAGCATCGCATCCTCGGCTGGAACGAGGCAAATGCGTTATGAAATCCATCGCAATGTGCTCCCAATTCCATTGGGTCACCTCTAAACTCTCCAACAGACCCCCAGGTCTCATCCTTACGGCTTTAACCATCTAGCAGTTCAAACAACGAGCGACAAAACCAGCAACATCGCTCTTCATGCCAGCCCACCAAATGTGCGGCTTCAAGGCATGGTACATCTTCCGTGCACCAGGATGAACACTATGTCTGCTACAGTGCGCTTCTCGAAGGATCTCCTCCTTCAAATCAATCAAATTGGGCACAACCAACCTGCTCCGGAAACGCAAACAACCATCGGACGAGACAAATTAGTCCTCAAGCTCGCCAGCCCTGACTTTCAACTTCAACTCGTGGATTGACGGATCGGTACTCTGAGCTGCTCGAATGCTAGAAACAATCTGCGGTTCCACTTGAAAAGATGAAACCATCACACAATTCTCAGCCGGATAGAATCTCCAACCCGTAGTGTTGAGATGCTCTCGATCCTTAGAGATGTACAATGACGTAAGCATCTCACTAGCCTTCCTGCTCAAAGAATCAGCCACTACGTTCGACTTCCCAGGCTGGTATTAATCTCACAGTCAAAATCCTTAAGCAGCTCCATCCACCGACGCTGTCTCATGTTCAAGTCAGGCTGCGAAAACAGATACTGCAAACTCTTGTGGTCGGAGTACACCACAAACTGCTCGCCATACAGGTAGTGACGCCAGATCTTTAACGCAAAGACCACCGCTGCTAACTCCAAATCATGAACTGGGTAACGAGTCTCGTGCGGTTCAACTGCCGTGAGGCATACGCAAAGACTCTACCATTCTGCATCAACACACAACCCAATCCATTTAGCGAAGCGTCGGAACAAACAACAAAACCACCTGAACCGGATGGAAAAGCCAACACAGACGCAATAGTTAACTTCTCCTTGAGCAGTTGAAAAGCATTCTCACACTGCTCAGTCCAAACAAACCGTTTATCCTTCTGGGTCAATTGGGTCATCGGCTTTGCTATAGAAGAAAACCCCTCAATGAAACGACGATAATAGCCAGCCAGACCTAAGAAGAGCCATTTCCAAGTGCTCCTTGTGCTCCCTCGGAGTCTTCGAGTAAACTAAGATGTCGTCAATAAAAACAATCACAAACTGATCTATGAACTCTCGGAAAACATGATTCATCAGATCCATGAAGACTGCTGGCGCGTTTGTCAACCCAAACGGCATCACCAAAAACTCAAAATGTCCGTACCTCGTACAAAACGCAGTCTTCGCGACATCTTGGTCCCTTACTCTGAGCTGATGGTACCCGGAACGCAGATCAATCTTAGAATACACCGCAGAACCTTGCAACTGATCAAACAGATCATCGATTCTCGGCAACGGGTACTTATTCTTCACGGTGGCTTTATTCAACTGACGAAAATCAATGCACATCCGCATTGAGCCATCCTTCTTCTTTACAAACAAAATGGGCGCTCCCCACGGTGACATACTAGGGCGGATGAAACCCTTCTCCAGTAAGTCATCTAACTGAACCTTGAGTTCTCTCAACTCCACAGGCGCTAGACGATACGGGGCACGAGAAATCGGAGCTGTGCCAGGCACCAACTCTATGCTGAAGTCAATCTCCCGCCTCGGAGGAAAACCAGGAATCTCCTCCGGAAACACATCGGGGAAGTGTCGGACCACGGGAACGTCACTGAGTTGAACACTAGAAGAAGAAGACGCATCCAAAGCATAGATCATAAAGCCATCATTCCCCAAAGACAACAAGCTAAACATCTCCATCGCGGAGACCAACGGAAACTTCGATCTCGAGTCCTGGCCGTAGAAGTCCCACTTCTCGCCAGACAAAGGCCTAAAGCGCACCATCCCATGGAAACAATCCACGGAGGCCCTGTAGTTGGACAGCACATCCATCCCAACTATACAATCGAAATCCCAAAGCATCAAACGAATCAAATCCGCTAACAAGGCGTGCTCACCAAATCGCAACACACCATCCAACAAATCTCTTATGAGAACAGGTTCACACCACCGGGGGTAGAAACTGAAACAGCATCACGCAAAGGGACGGTACACAAACCATGCTCAACAACAAATGAATAAGAAATAAACGAATGCGATGCACCGATGACAAACAACACCCGAGCAGGAAAGTCAAAAACAAAGTATGTACCTCCAATCACCCGGCTCGGTGTCTCCCGTGTGAAGGCGTTAACCTGGGCGTGCTGGGGTCCTGGAAAGAAAGGCTGAGATGACTGCCCAAAACGCGAAGGGCCAGGCTGCTGAAACTGCTGCGAACGGTCCCTAGACTGACCCCCACGACTCGGAGGCTGGGCCCCACGGTCTGCTGTGATCCAGCTGACGGACACACTCTCGCAAAATGCCCGTACTGACCACAAAGGTTACAGGAACCCTGCACACCAACACCCTGCATGGAAGGATGCTTTCCACCGCAAAAACCACAAAACTCCACCCGAGAGCCGCTGCTACTCGAGCTGCCAGATCCAGAAGACCCCGAACCAGACTTCTTCTTAAATTGACGACCACGAGGTCTAAACCTCTGGTGTCCGGGATGCTGGGCTAACTGCTGCTGAGGTGGCTGAGACGACTGCACTAACTGGAGAGGTTGCACTCCCGGAACCACGGGACGACTACCTTGCACTCCTTGCGGCCTAACACGCGACCGACGGTTCTTCAGTCCTTCCTCAATGTCCATAGCCCTGTCCACCACTTCTGCATAGCTTGCCGGTGAACCCGCCAATACAAAAGAATATAGCTCTTCATTGAGCCCCTCCATGAACTTGTTCCTCTTCGCCTTCTCTCGGCCAGCAACATGCGGAACATAGGCAAGAAGAGAAGAGAAAATCTTCGGGCATACTCAACCACGGACATAGAACCCTGAACCAAGTTATCGAACTCTCGCTCCCTGGCGTTCACAAAAGATTCCGGAACGTACTCCTGACGAAAGGCAGTACAAAAACTACTCCACGAAATCACCACACCTGTCTCTTCAAGAGTCCTAGAAGCACCTCTCCACCAACGCTCGGCACTTCTTCTCAACTGAAACGTAGCTAAACTCAGTCTACGCTCATCGTCATACCTGACACGATCGAACAACCCGGTAATATGCTGCAACCAAGACTCAG
>KV018635.1:16096-27166 GCA_001598015.1 Dorcoceras hygrometricum
TCGCGGACCGAAGTCCCATCGCGCATGCGGCTCGTCATCAGCTCCTTGACAGCCGTGAACCTCTCATGTCGAGAGTTCTCCCCGTACAGTTCTTTGAGATGATGAAGTATGTCAGCAGCATACTTCGTCTTCTCAAAACGCCGTTGCATTTCATTGGACATCGATGCCATCACATAGCATCGAGTTTTAACCTCGTCGTCACGCCATTGGTTAAGCGTAATCAGCTCCTCAGGGCTGATATTGGCAGGGGTTTCCTCCGGAGGAGACTTCTCTATCGTATAGAGAAGCTTCTCCGAAACCAGTACAAGATTAAGGTTGCAGAGCCAGTCTTGATAGTTAAGACCAGTGAACCTGTTGCTATCCAGTATAGCAGCAAGCGGGTTTTTCATCGAAACCATTTTATAGCAGTTATACTGAAAATAAAACAGACATGCATTACTGACTATATAAAAATAAACGCTAAGACATAAAACATGGTCATTTAGTTTTATGAATTACCCTCCCACTATTTTAACGATTTCACCACCCTCTAATGAAATCAAGAAAACAGGTTTCTTTAGTGGGTACACGGAGCCCAATCAGGCGATCATGGACCCGAATAATATCAGCCATCCATGACCCCCAAAAGGTAGTTTCCGATTGCAACCGGTGCAACCTCCATGTATTCACCTCACGTCCAGTAATGGCCCAATAATATGACACCGTTTACTATCACATGTCAAGACCGACCCATCAATGTTGAGTCGTGAAGGACGGTCCTCTTAACGTCCCCAATAATATGAGCCAACGTTAAAGGGAGTTCCAACCGACTCACAACAGTTGTCAATGACATGGACAGCTTTCCGGCATACATGACCCCCTCAATAATATGAGCCGGGGCATGTATACGGGTAGCATCGACGTACACCCATTGTTGATGGAAGGTAGGGTTAATTTAAACAATTTTAAATACCCTTTTGTTTATCGAATAAACATTTATCTTGATATGAGTTTTAAATCAAATTTAAAACGAGGGATTTTATTTTCGAAAAATTTGGTCTCATGCATATTTAAATCTAATTTAAAACATGCAAACATGCGGATTCAATCTATATATCAACATATATAAAGTAATATTGGGATGATCGATCGCGAGAGCTATACGGTCCGTGGTTGCCAGCCACGGACCTGGGTCCAATCCTAGGGGTAATGCAATATGCAATGCAATCCTATTACAAAGCTTTCCGGTTTTACAGATCTTCGGTCTTCAATATCATGATCGTCATCGTCCACCGTCTTCGGATGTCCTCCCACTAAATCTAGTAATTTACATTTAAATTGACTATGACAAATAAGGGATACATTTATCAAGGGGTGGGAACGGGCCACAAACAGGCCCACTTTAAATGATAATCAAATATATAAAAACCGAAATCAGATAAAACCTATTGCATACACCTAACACATTGGCCACGACTCTCGATCACCCCAATCATGCAATTAATCTAATTAACATGCATAATTTAAATAATCTAATTATTTATCGTAAAATCATATTCTAATTACGAAATCGTATTTTATAATAAAATCGCATTTTGCCGATAAAACAAATTTTAATAACAAAATCATATTTTATTCAGTTCTATTGCATGATTTTGCTATTCCAGATTTACCTGCTGAGCCTTTGGCTCACTAGTTTCCATTGAGTGCAGGTAATCAGCAGTAGGTGTTGGAGGGAGATGATCAGAATTGGGAGGATGTGTTTATCGTGGACATCTTCCATTGTTCTTTTCAGCTTTTGTTTTGATGTATAGAACTTTAGTTATAGTTATGTATGTTAGCAGATTTCCAGTTTCTTATTTTGTAGAAATCTGTACAAACTTGTGGTGTCAAGAGATATGCTAGTCCTTCGTATTTTCAGCAGCTGGTATATCTATTCAGCGTATGTTATAAGATCAGCAGAGGATTCAGTTCCATGTTTTATATACCTTTCCTGTTGATTTCTTCCGTTTGCTATGAAAAGTGTTTATCAGCTTATTTTACTTCCGCTCACTTCATTGTTTCAATTGTTCCGCATTTCAGCAGCAACGAATTGTGTTTATTCGCAATTTAGTCCAGAATTTAGTAACGACTTTTATGTTTATTAAGATCAAAAATTTTGGGTCTTTCAACTCGAACCCCAAATTTCTAAATTTTCTTTGAGAAAAGTCTGGGTCGTTACAGTTTTGCCCCTCAACAGCGGGAGACCCCGGTTTGACCCCTGTTGACTTTTAAGAAGTCGCACTCCCCAAAATCCTCTTCTCGCGCTCAACACATTGAGCTGAGTATCCGTGCGGGAATCTCGAATCTAGTACTTGTGTGACCCTCAATGGTTCAGGGATACAGCTAGCCGTGGCCCCACGACCATTGTGGCTCCGGGATCACAATTCCGGACTTGCCCAACGGATCATGGTAAAGCGTCTAGCAACATCGCCCCATGATCCCCTAGGTATCACTGATAGTGCCTGCAAGAACCAGTCGGTCATGGTTAGCGTACAGTACGGTCCTTTCAATCCATATATCCCGATCAGATCAACGACCATTGGTAAATCGAGAGTCGCTATAGATCCGATAGCTATGCATACATCTTGGAGATCGAATAGTGACATCGCGAGTGTAACTAGCTAAACACATATACCTAAAACACTTCTAGTACTCTGGCTAGAGATTTATACACTATTATCCCCTCAGATAGCATAGGATATACACGCATGTCTGCGAGCGGTGAATCCTCGACAACGATGCATCGACTCCTACATGCATCGGGGTCTCACCCAATCCCGACGCCTTATGACTCCAGGTGAGTCGGCAAACGGGTCAAAGTGAGACGCCTATCATGTAGAGTCTCAATGACGTTTCGAGTCGTGAGGACTAATCAGTACAATCAAGACCTCGGACTTATCCACTCGACAAATGGTAACCACTTGGAAAGTCCGAACGAGGGTAGTTCGATAGATCACCAGGTCACTATCTATCTGCATGCTCAGAACATCACAATGTTACCTACCAATGAAACATGGTACTTCGCATCGCAGATACTAGTCTCGAACTCGGGCGGCCTTATCCTCATTTTGACGGCCCAATCGATTAGGAACATGTTCAGAATACACAGCGACTATTAGATGTGTTTCATGATAGTCGTCATACCCACTATCACATCTAACATACGCTTTAGTGCATTCTAGGTCTTTACTCAACGCAATTGTAAATCATTACACACATAATGAAAGTAAAGAATGCCATATAAAAGAATGCGAATATCATATATAAAGACTTTTTGTACAAGAGTCTATAAAACCCACACGCCACAAGTTGGCTAGTTGGGCATCTACTCTAACACCAGGCTCGTATCCACGAAGCCGAAGACTCGATGCAAGCTCAACACTTGCTCATCGAGGCCCTAGTGGATGAGAAGGATAGCCTACTTCAAACCATCCACGGCCTCCAAGAAGCCAACAACGCCCCTGCCCCATTCGATGGTGATTGGGAAGAAGAACCGGAAGAAGAACCGGAAGAGGAAGAGATTGAGGACATTCCTCTGGGCGAGGGAGAGATAGATGATGAATAGGATATATTTTAGCCTTGTATTCAATTCATCTTTCTATTCGATTAAATTGCTTAGCCTTCAAAATATCTTATTCTCGACCCTTCACAGTTTTGTACCGCCATTCTTAATAAGGACTTCCTATGACAGAATATGGCAGGCGATCGTAGAAGCGACAGGAATAATGGAGGCGAATGGCCTTCACAAAACGGAACAGGTCTTAGCAGAGAAGACCTAATGGCAATAGTTACAATGGTTGCCACAACGCTTCAAGGGTTGGCTGGACCCAACCACAACCAAGCTCCGCCTCCTCCCCCTCCAACCCGTGGGACGAAGTTCTATTACGAGTCCCTACGTAAGAATAAAGCCCCCACCTTTGATGGAAGCCAAGACCCAGAAGTTGCTCAAACCTGGATGAAGAACATCGAGACGCAGCTTCGACTCCTGGAAGTCCCAGACACAGTCAAAGTGGATGTGATAACACCACTCCTCGACAGTAAAGCTGGGAAATGGTGGGAAATTGTTGAGCCCACCATGACTGCCAATGGACAAGCTATGACGTGGCAGAGGTTTCGAGAAGCATTCTTGAAACAGTACTTTCCGATGGAAGTACGAATTCAGAGGCTCAGCGAGTTTGAGACCTTCAATCAGACCGCAGACATGTCGGTTGTAGAGTACACCTCCAAGTTCAATTCGTTGGGCACCTACGTCCCAACGATTATGGCGGATAACACTCTAAAGCTACACCGATACAAGAAGGGTCTCAACAGCCGTATCCAGTCAGCCCTCGCAGTTTACCAAGCCACGAGTTTTGAAGACTTGATGGGAGCTGCAATCCGTGCTGAGACTGACATAAAGAGGCGGGAAACGGAAAACAAAAACAAGCGCCCCCTCAATGCTCAGACTCCGCAAGGTGGGCCTAGGAACAAGCGGCCAAACTTCGGCAACCGCGGCTCTGCTCCTACACAGAGTAACCCGGCATTGCCCATTTGCTCCACTTGCGGCCAACGTCATCCTGGAGACTGTCGCAAGCAGAGTGGTGCATGCTTCAAATGTGGAAAGTTGGGTCACCGAATTGCGGATTTTCAGGAGAACCAAGGCACAAAAGCTGGATCGAGCAATGCGGCTCCGAGCAAGCCAAAGCCTAGGGAGGATAAGCCCAATGCTCGTGTGTTCGCAATGACACAGGAAGAGCTGAAGCGCCAGCGACGTGGTGACAGGTACCATGTTAGAGCCTGAAGTTCTACCTGAACCCTATAGAGTAGCAACTCCTACCAACGCTACCATCGAAACCCATAAGATTCATCGAAACTGTGAGATTTCGATAAGCGACCATTCGTTCTCCGCCAACTTGATACAACTCAACATGGTCGAGTTTGATGCCATCTTAGGAATGGATTGGCTATCTAAGCACCATGCACTAGTAGATTGCCGAGGTAAGAGCGTGAAGCTCCAAACCCTCGATCGAGAAGAGTTGGTATATCATGGCAAGAGCAAGGAGCGAAAGTCCCTACTTTCTGCGACCCAAGCATGGACAGCCATGAAGACCGGAGCAGAAGTTTTCTTGGCGATGATCCAAGAAGTAAAAGAAGGAGACGAGCTCAAGATCGAAGACATCCCAGTAGTGCGAGAGTTTGTAAATGTATTTCCAGATGACTTACCTGAAAAAGTGCCTGATCGAGAAATTGAGTTCGAGATCAACCTAGTGCCAGGGTCGGCCCTAATATCCAAGGTACCCTATCGGATGGCACCTGCAGAACTCAAGGAACTCAAGGATCAATTACAAGAACTGCTAGACAAAAAGCAGATCCGACCCAGTGTATCACCTTGGGGAGCTCCAGTCTTGTTCGTCAAGAAGAAGGATGGAACCATGAGATTGTGTATCGACTACAGAGAGTTGAATAAGATCACAATAAAGAACAAGTATCCTCTTCCGAGAATTGACGATCTTTTCGATCAACTCAAGGGAGCCACAACCTTCTCCAAGTTGGATTTGAGGTCGGGTTATCACCAACTGAAGATCAGGGATGAGGATGTCCCTAAAACTGCATTTAGGACAAGGTATGGTCATTATGAATTCACAGTAATGCCATTTGGTCTAACCAATGCACTAGCGGCCTTCATGGACCTAATGAACCGTGTATTCAGACCATTCCTCGACAAATTTGTGGTAGTATTCATAGATGATATACTAGTATATTCATCAAGTGGAGAAGACAACAAGGAACACCTCCGGGCTACTCTCCAGACCCTGCGAGAGAAACAACTGTACGCCAAATTCAAGAAGTACGAATTCTGGTTAAAAAGTGTGGCATTCCTAGGCCATATAATCTCCGAAGCAGGCGTGTCAGTAGATCCAAAGAAGGTAGAGGCCATAATGGATTGGCCTGCACCAAAGACGGTGACAGAAGTTAGAAGTTTCTTGGGGTTGGCCGGCTACTATCGAAAGTTTGTAGAAGGCTTCTCTTCCATAGCCTTAACACTCACTCAACTCACCCAGAAGAACTCCAAGTTCAACTGGAACGAAGAATGTGAGACAAGCTTCGAGACTCTGAAAATGAAGCTTGCATCTGCCCCTGTTCTGACGCTACCTATGGGAGACAAAGACTTTACCATCTACAGCGATGCCTCGAAAGAAGGACTAGGATGTGTGCTCATGCAAGATGGCAGAGTAATTGCGTATGCCTCAAGGCAACTGAAGACGCATGAACGCAACTACCCGACTCACGACTTAGAGCTAGCAGCGGTGGTTTTTGCCCTAAAGATTTGGCGACACTATCTTTATGGTGCAAAATGCGAAGTATTCACCGACCATCAAAGTCTCAAGTACATATTCACTCAGAAGGAATTGAATTTGAGACAAAGGAGATGGCTCGAGCTGTTAAAGGACTACGACTTAACGATCAACTACCACCCAGGAAAAGCAAATAAGGTGGCCGATGCGCTAAGTCGAAAGAATATGAACAAGGTGATACTATCTTCAGTCTCAGCCCAACCATGCCTTAAAGAATTGATCAAGTTAAAACAAGATCAAGACCCCGACTTGATGAGGCTGAAAGAACAGATCAAGGAAAGGGAAGCGCCTGACTTCCGAACGGACCAAGATGGGATCCTTTGGATGAACGGACGACTATGTGTACCCGACGTCGATAACCTCCGTCAGGAAGTGATGTCTGAAGCACATAAGTCCAAATTCTCAATCCACCCGGGAAGTACAAAGATGTATCGATAACCTAGGAAGTGACGTTTGAAGCACATAAGTCCAACTTCTCAATCCACCCGGGGAGTACAAAGATGTACAGAGAAGAGATGGAAAACATATCCATGGACTTTGTAGTTGGCCTACCGAAGACAAGACTAGGCCACGATGGAATATGGGTAATCGTGGATAGGTTAACAAAATCCGTGCATTTTCTACCTGTCCGAATGAACTACGGCTTGGACAAGTTAGCTTCGTTGTACATGGACAACATCGTCAGGCTGCACGGAGTTCCAACAAGCATCCTATCAGATAGGGACCCAAGGTTCGTATCTCGTTTCTGGAAAGCTTCCAAGAAGCCATGGGAAGTAAGGTTACTCTCAGTACTGCTTATCACCCGCAAAGAGACGGAAAAACTGAGAGCACCATCCAGACCCTAGAAGACATGCTGCGGACTTGCACATTAGACTTCGGTAGCAATTGGAGCGAACATATACCCCTAATAGAGTTCGCATACAACAATAGCTACCACAGCAGCATAGGGATGGCACCATATGAAGCCCTCTATGGACGGAAATGTCGATCACCGCTATATTGGGATGAGGTTGGAGAGAAGGCTATCTCTGGACCTGAGCTCGTTCAAGAGACAGTGAAAAAGGTAGCCATTATCAAGGAGAGACTAAAGGCAGCCCAGGATCGACAAAAGAGTTGGGCAAACCTAAAGAGAAGACCTTTGGCATTCGAAGTAGGTGAAAAAGTGTACCTTAAGGTTTCACCAATGAAAGGAGTAGTCCGATTTGACAAGGCCGGAAAACTAAATCCCCGGTATGTCGGACCATTCGAAATCTTGGAAAGAGTAGGAACACTTGCCTACAGACTGGCCTTACCACCCAGTATGTCAAGAATCCATAATGTCTTCCATGTATCTCAACTAAGGAGATATATCTCAGACTCTAGTCATGTTCTTGATGAAGGGTCACTTCTTGTGGAAGGAAATCTAACCCAAGGACTGAATTATGAAGAAGTCCCGATTAGAATCGTGGACAAAAAGGACCAGGTACTCCGACGAAGAAGCTAAACCACACTAAAATCCCCAAAACGACGTCGCATTGAACTGCGGAGAAAGCTGCCTACGTCACCAGATCTGATATCCAACGCAACGGGAGAAAATGCACGCGTCATCAAATCTGGTCACCAATACGCTAAACGCAAAACCGACTTTACAAGCAGCAACGCTTACGCCAGCCATAAGACAACATCACACGCTGCTGACATCACAAGATCTGCCAACAGATTCACCCACAAAACTCAAACCAGCAATGCTTACGTCATCCACGCTAAGCAACCACGCGATGCTGACGTCATCAAATCTGCTAACAGATTCACCGAAAGATCTCTCAACAGAAATGCTTACGTCAACCAAACGACGAAAACACACGCTGCTGACGTCATGAAATCTGCCACCAGATTTTACCCGAAATTCGAAAATATCGAAATTTCCAGAATTGTTCCCAATGCAATTTCAGACCCGAAAATACAACCCAAACATTCCAAATGAAATCTGAATCCCCAAAAATCATCAAAACTCGATAAATTCAACAATTAATCCTTAATCAACATTTCAGGTCTCACATTTCTCCCCCACTAAAAAGGATTTCGTCCTCGAAATCAACAACATTTCAACTACTAAAACACAGCAGCAAGATACAAACCGAGAACTCTCCCAACACAGGCCAAGGGTTCAAGATAACTGAGCAAACAATTTACATAAACTAGGGAAGAAAATACAACCAAAAGCTACAACTACTGGAAAATATAGCCCAACGGCTACTCAAACAGATGCGGCCACTCGCGCTGCATCTTTTCTTCCAGCTCCCAAGTAGCTTCTTCCCTTCCATCATCAAATCTGCCAACAGATTCACCGAATGATCTCTCAACAGAAATGCTTACGTCAACCAAACGACGAAAACACACGCTGCTGACGTCATGAAATCTGCCACCAGATTTCACCCGAAATTCGAAAATCTCGAAATTTCCAGAATTGTTCCCAATGCAATTTCAGACCCGAAAATACAACCCAAACATTCCAAATGAAATCTGAATCCCCAAAAATCATCAAAACTCGATAAATTCAACAATTAATCCTTAATCAACATTTCAGGTCTCACATTTCTCCCCCACTAAAAAGGATTTCGTCCTCGAAATCAACAACATTTCAACTACTAAAACACAGCAGCAAGATACAAACCGAGAACTCTCCCAACATAGACCAAGGGTTCAAGATAACTGAGCAAACAATTTACATAAACTAGGGAAGAAAATACAACCAAAAGCTACAACTACTGGAAAATATAGCCCAACGGCTACTCAAACAGATGTGGCCACTCGCGCTGCATCTTTTCTTCCAGCTCCCAAGTAGCTTCTTCCCTTCCATGCTTGCTCCACTGCACCATTACCAACGGAATGGTCTTATTCCTCAATTGTTTCTCTTTTCTGCCAAGGATCTGCAAAGGGTATTCCTGATAGCTCAACGACTGATCTACCTCAACCTCGTCAGTTCCAAGCACATGAGACGGATCTGGCTCATATTTCCTCAACATCGACACATGAAACACATCGTGAAGAGAGGACAACTCTGACGGCAACAACAACCGATACGCTAAAGGGCCAATCCTCTCGACAATCTCATACGGACCAACATAACGAGGGGCTAACTTTCCCTTGCGTCCAAAGCGCATCACACTACGAAACGGAGAAACCTTGAGAAATACACGATCACCAACCTGAAACTCAAGAGGTCGACGCCTCTTATTCGCATAACTGGCTTGGCGATCCTGGGCAGCCTTCATCCGCTGTCTAATAAGATCCACGTGATCTTTTATCTGCTGCACAAAGTCAGGAGCAGATAGCTGCTTCTCCCCCACTTCTTCCCAACATACTGGCGATCTGCACTTGCGGCCATACAAAGCCTCGAAAGGCGCCATGCCAATCGTCACTTGGTAGCTGTTATTATACGAAAACTCAACCAAAGGCAACGCGTCTTGCCAACTACCTCCGAAATCCAACACAACAGCTCGCAACATATCCTCTAACGTCTGGATAGTTCGCTCAGATTGGCCATCTGTCTGGGGATGATACGCGGTACTCATAGCCAATCTAGTGCCCAAAGCTGTCTGCAAACTCTTCCAAAATATGGAAGTAAACCTCGGATCTCGTTCAGACACGATTGAAACAGGCACACCGTGCAATCTAACAACAAAATCAACGTACAGCTTTGCCATCTTCTTCAACGAGAAGGTCATCCCATAGGGAATGAAATGTGCAGACTTAGACAAACGGTCTACAACTACCCAAACAGCATCGCACCCTCGGCTGGAACGAGGCAAATGCGTTACGAAATCCATCGCAATGTGCTCCCAATTCCATTGGGGCACCTCTAACTCTACAACAGACCACCGGGTCTCATCCTTTCGGCCTTTACCATCTGGCAGTTCAAACAACGAGCGACAAAACCAGCAACATCGCTCTTCAGGCCAGCCCACCAAAAGTGCGGCTTCAAAGCATGGTACATCTTCCGTGCACCAGGATGAACACTATGTCTGCTATAGTGCGCTTCTCGAAGGATCTCCTCCTTCAAATCAATCAAATTGGGCACAACCAACCTGCCCCGGAAACGCAAACAACTATCGGACGAGACAGAATAATCCTCAAGTTCGCCAGCCCTGACTTTCATCTTCAACTCGTGGATTGATGGATCGGTCCTCTGAGCTGCTCGAATGCTAAAAACAATCTGCGGTTCCACTTGGAAAGATGAAACCATCACGCAATCTTCAGCCGGGTAGAATCTCCAACCCGTAGTGTTAAGGTGCTCTTGATCCTTAGAGATGTACAACGACGCAAGCATCTCACTAGCCTTCCTGCTCAACGCATCAGCCACTACGTTCGACTTCCCAGGCTGATATTTAATCTCACAGTCAAAATCCTTTAGCAGCTCCATCCACCTACGCTGTCTCATGTTTAAGTCAGGCTGCGAAAACAGATACTGCAAACTCTTGTGGTCGGAGTACACCACAAACTGCTCGCCATACAGGTAGTGACGCCAAATCTTTAACGCAAAGACCACCGCTGCTAACTCCAAATCATGAACTGGGTAACGAGTCTCGTGCGGTTTTAACTGCCGCGAGGCATACGCAATGACTCTACCATTATGCATCAGCACACAACCCAATCCATTTAGCGAAGCGTCGGAACAAACAACAAAACCACCTGATCCGAACGGCAAAGCCAACACAGGCGCACGTAGTAACTT
>KV018638.1:4089-18182 GCA_001598015.1 Dorcoceras hygrometricum
TCAAAGTGAGACGCCTATCATGTAGAGTCTCAATGACGTTTCGAGTCGTGAGGACTAATCAGTACAACCAAGACCTCGGACTTATCCACTCGACAAATGGTAACTACTTGGAAAGTCCGAACGAGGGTAGTTCGATAGATCACCAGGTCACTATCTATCTGCATGCTCAGAACATCACAATGTTCCCTACCAATGAAACATGGTACTTCGCATCGCAGATACTAGTCTCAAGCTCGGGTGGCCTTATCCTCATTTTGACGGACCAATCGACTAGGAACTAATTCAGAATACTCAGTGACTATTAGATGTGTTTCATGATAGTCGTCCTACCCACTATCACATCTAACATACACTATAGTGCATTCTAGGTCTTTACTCAACGCAATTGTTAATCATCATACAACACAATGAAAGTAAAGAACGTCATAAATAAATGCAAATATCATATATAAAGATTGTCATATACAAGAGTATATAAACCCACATGCCACAAGTTGGCTAGTTGGGCATCTACTCAAAAGGAGTTGTGAGGCCACGGCTAGTTGTATCCCTGAATCATTAAGGATCACACAAGTACTGGTTTCTCAATTACCATACGGAAATGGTACTCAAAAAGTGTTGAATATAGTAGGACGAAGGTTGGGAGTATGACTTCCAAAATTTACTGAGGGAGTAGGACCCATATTAGGTAATATGAGTGGACAGCTATTTTTGTATTAGGTGGTCTGAAAAATTGTTTTCACATAATAATTTATAGCCTTAGAAACTGTGCAGATCAGTGAGATCTGATCGTCGATCGGGATTATGAAGACACCACTATGATGGACTTGAAACCAATGTACGACGGGCTTGGGTTGGTCTGAGCCCATTAACCTGGTTTAAGCCCATGAAATATCTATAAATAGGGGCCTAGGGAGAGTTATTCAGATGCATCGAGTTGAGCAAGCCTCATAACTCACTCTCCCTGTCCTCTCTCACCACTCTCCTCCTCCTGCTGTCGATGCCGTCATCGACGCGGGACTTCATTCCAGCCATCTCGACGAGGAGATTACATTCGGAGAACTTTTGATGGTTTTCTAGTGCAAACCAGTAAATGAATTGAGATTCTGGTCGTAGACCAGATTAGGCATTGATCCAGATTCAACCATTGAAGTGTCACCTCCCTAGTGGACTGGTTGGAGTCGGGCGCCCAGTAGGCAAATGTAAATATTCCTATGCATAAAAAATGTTTGCTATTTTGATTCACGTATGAGCATCCCCGATTAAAATTCCGCTGCACCATCGGGGCTGTGATTCGGATCCGTCGCTTCGTCAACAGACTCTTTACACGTCGAGACTTTGAGGTGTCCTGGAAGTACTGCCCAAAGTGCATCGCGGGTACCTACGAAGCACTTTTATTAGGGGTGTGTTGGCCGAAAGCAACACGGAGTGCTCAGACACTTACTCAATTCTATATATCCCGTCGCGACATGTTTGATCGGTGAAATGACCTCGAGGATCGAGGCTACCAGTGTCGTTCCAAGATGTGCTGTTTCCTTGGGTCCCGATGTGAAAAATTATTGTGGTATCATATATATATATATATATATGTATGTATATAAATATATAAGAATAAATGTCATTTTGGTCCTCTATCTGTAACTGTTTTCTCAATTAGTCCTGTAATTATTCAAAATTCAGTATTGATGATTTAACTTTTTACTTTTATCTATTTTAATCCGATTTACTGAATTGACCAAATTTAACATTAAATTACTGACAAGGCGAAATTAGTTCGATGACAAGATAAGAAATTTGGGAATTTTTAATTTAACATAATATTGTCCTACTTGGAATTAAACGTCATTGGATAAAAATATATAAACAATAAACAAATAGTTAAAAATGCACAGTTAAGAACACCAACCTTCTTTTCCCTAATGTTATTGTATAAATCTATTTAAGAATATAATTAACAAAGCAAAAACTAAGCCATTCTGTTTCACAGACCTCGTATGATCTGACTAATTCTAGGTGTCACGATTATTAGATGATTGTAGAGTTTTTTTGCATCAAATCACCCGTCAAAAATCGATAATTCATATTTCCACTCATGAAAATTAAATAGGCATTTATACGATAATTTTATTGAAATTTGATTTACCTTAGTAACATATTGTTTGAAGATATACATGGGCTTTTTAATTGTGTTTTTTCCAACTATTTATTTATAGTTTATGTTTTTTTATCTAATAATATATCATTCCAAGTAGGATAATATTATGTTAAATTCAAAAATTCCCAAATTTTTTGACATGTCATCAAACTAACTTCGCCTAGTCAACAATTTGAAGTCAAAATTGGTTAATTCAGTAAAATCGGATTAAAATAGATAAAAATTAAAAGTTAAGGGATTAATACTGAAGTTTGAGTAGTTATAGGACTAAGAGAAAACGGTTAAATATAAAAGACCAAAATAACACACACACACACACACATATATATATATACACACACGTGAAAACTAAAAGTCATTGGTGTGTATAAGTCTACATATATCATCGGAAAACACGAGCAATCGCTTCATGCCACAAATTTGTAAGATGATTTCGTAATACAACGAAAAGACAAGAATTCGTTTGAGATGATGAAACTAATAATAGGAAACTGTTCGAGTTACATTTTATCAAATTAGTTATAGATATGAAAATTATATAGATGCTCATTAGAAGAACTCATAAGGTAGAACCATAGCTGTTGACATATAGAACTTTGAGTAAACATTAAACTTAAATATTGAGACATTGGGAATTTCGGTGAGCCACAAATTAATTCACAACAAAGTCGATTTAATTGTACTTACTCTTCGTTTTAATAGATTCAAATTATTGTTGTTTCTATTAATTGATCATATCCATATTTGGTTATATATAACTTTCCTCAATAGCAAGTCTTCATTTTATTTATTTATTTATGGACATTTATAGCATTTGTCAGGAAATTCCAATCATTAAAAACCCGTGTAAATTGATACTTTTAAGCCCACGGCTTCTGTCTAGGGATGGAAAATTCAATGTTTTTTTTTGGGTAACCGCACATTAAAGATTTCAAGACAAATACAATCATTCGTGTAGCGCCCCAAAATTCATATTCATAGGACCACATAAATGAACCTTTTCTGTTTTAAGGGTTAAATTGATATTTCAGATTTTAGTATAAGTTATTTTACTTATTTGAAAGCTGATTTCTTTAGTTACAAAAGTGAATTACGACGCAGGAAGTTCCAATGCATATTTCACTCCAAGCGCAATACACGAGCAGTTTTCAGATTCTGTCGAAAATGCTTTTAAAGAGAACAAATTGTATCTTTCAAAACCTCTTGGTAAAAAATTGCAAAACTAAAATATTGAGAGGGAATATTTACCAAATTTCTCAAATATAGGCATGGTATATCATGCTTAATCATAACACCTCATCTGCCACTAATCCCTCTCCCATATAGTACTAAATTTTGAGAAGCAAAGTTCATTTTCACTTGAAAAGAAAACTCTTTCGTGTTCTCTCAAAATATTTCTAAGGAACTCGTTGTGGTTGCTCGAGGAGGATCTCTGCAGGAATCAACTGTTTTCGCGTTTCTCAGTTTGAGGCAAGTAAAAGCTGATCCTTTGCTACACCATTTAAAGCATATATTGTTTTTCCTCAAATTTTGGATTGCTTGCCTGTTCATGTTAAAGATAAAACTATGTTTATGTTCAAGAATGTTTAAGAAAACGAAAGAATGATCGGGTTCAAAGATATGTTTCTGTTTTAAAGCTTTCCAGAATGTTTTAATGAAAATATTGAGGTTTCAAAGTACCGAGCAGTTCAGATTTGAGTCATTGTATGTTCAGGAAAATTCTTCTCTCTGGTGAATGGCGACGTCTGGACTTGACTCCAAGTAATCGGTGATGTTAGTTAAATCAGAATCTGGTTCTGGTTTGATAGGCACCACTGGTATCGTTGGTTATCGTTCGTGATGTTGCAGCACTGGTTCCACAGTAAGATTCCGTTTCTTACTCTAGCGACCAGATTCAATGTTCGAATCTGAAATTCTCATGTCTGATTCGAATTTTTACTTCACATCTGAATTTGGTCAGATTCTACACTGTTGACCATTGACATCTGAATAACTCCATCTAATATCGTTGACATCTGAGTTGACCAACATTTAGAATCTGAATTTTTCCTGTCAAATATGTTTTACACCTAAATACCTTTTCTATGTTGACATCTGTTTTCCCGCTAGCAAACCAAACCCCGAAGTCCAATCTGTTTCACGCTAACGATACAGTTCCTTTTGTCACATCTGTTTCAACGTTAGCATATACCACTTCTATAGTCAAATCTGTTTTCATCTAGAGATCTGTTTTAGTTACCGAACATCCATTTGTTAGACAGATCTATTCACTTCAGCGATGAGTTCCCAGTAGTCGATCTAATGCTCAGTAGGATTTTAAAGAGAAACGAGTTTCGAAAGGAAGTGAAAACCGATAATGTTTAAATTTGATTTCAACCAGATATGAGTTTAAAGGAAGAAAAGTTTAGTTTTAAAGGATTTATGGCATAGATAACAGACGGTCACAACGGAAGGATGAGCAGATGTCCAGATGTCAGTTGCCCTTTCACAACGGAAGGGTGAGCAGTCGTCGAGAGTGTCGATTTCCCTTTCATAATGAGCTATATGCTAAGACTGAATTCAGAAGTAACTTGATCAAGTGCCAATGGACCTAAGGAGAGCTTCTAAGCCATAAATCATAAGAAAATGATGCTGGGATCTGGGTTATTATCCTCACATCCGACTTTACGAAAGAAAGTTTATATTTAAATGTATTCCTTTAAAATAATCTATGATAAAGTTAAGAAGTCTACCTGCATTAAGTGATTTTGTTATTCTCAGATTTTACTTGCTGATCCCCTAGGCTCATTAGCTTTTAAATGGTGCAGGTGAGACAGATCAGGGGCAAACGGGTGGTGGACATTGAATCAGCTATGGTGTTGTGTTTATCGATGGCTAGCGTTTTCGTGTCCTAGATGTTTTTGTTTTTGATCTTTTGACAAGTATGTATTAGATCCATTGCAACAATAGTAAATTCATATAGAATTTCGGAAGTTGTAATATCGCACTTTGCATTATATATGAAATCAACATGTTGAGAATCTGTTGTGCTTCTTATTACTTGGCGCCATAAAATTTGTGTTTGTGTTTCGAAATTTTAGTTATAAGAAATACAGCTTATAACAAATTGCCATTCAGCCCTTCTTTTCTTTTTATTATCTTAAATTTATTCAAATCCGTTGACCCATGGGTTTGGGTGTCACAACTTGCTATCAGAGCATGGTCCTGAGATAAACACACGCACTTCCAGTTGGAACAGATTTCATCGACCGTTTCTCCAGAGCTGTGAGTTTATCTTATGTTTCAGAGCATTGTCTTTAAAATTTAGCATGTTCTGATAATTATATTGTGGTAGATTACGGGCTATAGATTATAAGATGTCTGGAAGAGGAAGAGGTATAAGGGGTAATCCCTTAGATGAAACCAGCCCTGACAGTAATGCTAGCATCGCTCAACTCCTAAGACTGCTGGTAGAACAAACCGGCAGGGGTAATGGCCAATCTCTTGCTGTAGAGGACCAAGCCATGATGATCCTCAAGAGAAGTTCAGGAGGCAGAAGACGAAGGAGTTTAGTGGTACAACGGATCCACTTGTTGCTGAGAGCTGGATTAATTCAATGGAGGTTATTTTTGAGTACCTCCAGATGCCATATTTGGATAGGCCTAGGTGCGCTATCTACATGTTGAGAGATGATGCCATGATTTGGTGGGAAGGAGCTAAGTTATCTGTGGATTTGACAAATCTTACTTGGACAGATTTCAAGAAAGTGTTGTTTGAGCAATACTTCACAGCAGACGAGAGGTCTGAGTTGAAGAGGGAGTTTCTGACCTTGAAACAAGGAACCATGACCGTACCGGAGTATGTGCGGATGTTTGAAATAGGGTGTTACTTTGTACCTCTCATAGGTAACGACCCAGAAGAGAAGCTAAGCTACTTCGTGGAAGGATTAAAGCCTATGTTCAAGATGAATGTTAGGAATTTGTGCCCAAGACTTATAGAGAAGCAGTGAATAGAGCCCTGCGTATTGAGAGGGACTGTACGGATGTGGATGAAGAGAGGCAACAGAAGAGATAGACCTTCCAGCAGAAGGATCAGAGGCCGTTTAAGAGGCAGAATAAGAATCAGCAGAGGCCTCAAGAGCAGAAACCTCTACTGATCCAATCCATTAGTGTGGTCCTGCTGGTAACAACAGGCCGGTGTGTCCCAAGTGTCAGAAAACACACCCTGGTCAATGCAGACTTGGACAGAATGTGCTACAAATGTGGGTTTCCAGGGCATATTATGAAGAATTTCCCAAAGACAAAGCAGCTGGTGACCAGTAGAGCGTATCTAATGACAGCTGAGAAGGCCAACCCAGATTCGACGGTAGTTACGGGTAAGATTTTGATTGCTGGTTTGCCCTTATAGCATTAATAGATTCAGGAGCTACCCATTATTTTATAGAGGCCAAGTTTGCTAAGAAGTTACCTATTAGACATGGCCAAGTAACTATGGGCTTTTGTGTAACGGTGCCCTCAGGGGAAGAGTTAGTATCTCATGACTTGTTTCGAGATTTAGAACTTAGGCTTCAAGGGCGGTTGATTACCGCAGATTTTATAGTGCTATCAATGCCTGAATTCGATATGATTTTGGGAATGGACTGGTTAACCAAGTATGGAGTAGTAATTGACTTTAAGTTCCCAACAGTAGTGGTTAACCCACCCGGCGGAGACCCATTTGCATTTGAGTCTAATCAGATTCGGAAGATTCTACGTATTATTTCAGCTCTTAAGGCACAAAGTTGTTTAAGGAAAGGTGGGGTAGGATTTTTGATAAGTCTGTCTTCTTTAGCAACGATTAGTAAGCCCCAACTTTCAGATGTGGAGGTAGCAAATGAGTTTCCCGAGGTTTTTCCAGAGGATATACATGGACTACCACCAGACAGAGAGCTGAAGATTTCGATTGACTTAGTACCAGGAGCAGCCCCTGTATCTAGACCACCCTATCATTTAGCCCCATCAGAAATGAAGGAATTAAAGGAACAGATACAAGATCTATTAGAAAAAGGTTTATTAGACCAAGCACTTCACCTTGGGGAGCCCCTGTTCTTTTTGTTAAGAAGAGAGACGTGAGTTTGAGGTTATGTATAGATTATCTAGAGCTGAATAAGCTAACAATTAAGAATAAATATCCCCTTCCTAGGATTGAGGATCTTATTGACCAGTTAAAGGGATCGATAGTCTTTTCTAAGATCGACTTGAGATCTGGTTACCACCAGTTAAAGATTAAGGCAGAAGATATCTATAAGACAACCTTTAGAACTCGTTGGCCACTATGAGTTCTTAGTGATGCCTTGTGGTTTAACTAAAGCTCCATCAACTTTTATGGATTTGATGAATAGAGTTTTTCAATCCTTTTTGGATCAATTTGTAGTTGTGTACATAGATGATATCTTAATGTACTTTAAGACCAGATTTGAGCATGTCGAAAATTTGAGGACAGTGCTCCAAGTTTTGAAGAATAAACGATTGTTTGCCAAGTTTAGTAAATGTGATTTCTGGTTAGAGAAAGTAGCATTCTTAGGCCATGTTATATCTAAGGATGGACTGGAGGTAGACCCAGCTAAGGTAGAAGCTGTTCGTGACTGGCCAATACCAAAATCTATTTCAGAGGTAAGGAGTTTCTTGGGATTAGCCGGATATTATAGGCGATTTATTCAAGGATTTTCCAAGATAGCAGTTCCCTTGACCTCGTTAACAAGAAAGCAGGTTAAGTATGATTGGACTTTAGATTGTCAATTCAGTTTTGATAAGTTAAAATAAGCATTGATAGAAGCCCCTGTGCTAACCATGCCATCTGATCAAGGAAAGTTTGTCATCTATACAGATGCGTCTAAGTTGGGTTTAGGTGCTGTAATGATGCAGGACCGTAAAGTGATTTCTTATGCTTCCAGACAACTTAAGGATCATGAGAAGAATTATCCCACGCATGACTTAGAACTGGCCACTGAAGTCTTTGCCCTTAAGATTTGGAGACATTACCTTTATGGGAAGAAGTGTGAGATATTCACTGACCATAAGAGCCTCAAATACTTTTTCACCCAGAAGGAACTTAATATGAGGCAGAGGAGATGGCTAGAGCTGGTGAAAGATTACGATTGTACAATTAGCCATCATCCAGGAAAGGCCAACGTAGTGGCTGATGCTTTGAGTAGGAAATCTGTTGGTTTAGCCCAACTCTTTGTCCAGAGACCATTGGCATCTGATATTGAGAAGTTTGGTTTGGAATAGTACCAGTGGTAGTACTGTGGTCTTGAAAGATGTCTCCATCAGATCAAATCTGTTAGACCAGATTCGAGAGGGACAACCAAAGGACGAGCAACTTCAGAAGTGGGTTAAGCAAGATAAAGAAAGAGGTAACAACCTCTACTTTTCTAAAGAAGGAGTAGTCAGATTTCATGACAGGATCTGTGTACCCCAAGTAGACACCATGAGATCAGATCTGATGACAGAGGCCCATACAGCCCCATGCTCTGTTCATCCAGGAAGTTCTAAGATGTATAAGGTCCTCCAGAAGTTTTATTGGTGGCCAGGAATGAAGGTTATAATAGACAGACTCACTAAGTCTGCTCACTTCTTACCAGTTAAGACAACATATGACGTGAGCAGATACACAGATTTGTATGTGAAGGAAATAGTGAGGCTACATAGAGTTCCAGTTTCGATAGTATCTGATATAGATTCGAAGTTTACGTCAGCTTTCTGGAAGAGTTTGCATAGAGCTTTGGGTACTAAGTTGACCTTTAGCACAGCTTTTCACCCCCAAACAGATGGACAATCTAAAAGGGTGATTCAGATTTTAGAAGATTTGCTCAGAGCCTGTATTGTGGATTTTTCAGAAAGTTGGGATTTAAAGCTACCGTTGGTAGAATTTGCGTACAACAACAGTTTCCAAGCTTCGATACAGATGGATCCATATGAAGCTCTCTATGGTCGTAAATGTAGAACTCCTCTTCACTGGGATGAGGTTGGTAAATGTATTGGTTTAGGACCAGATGTGGTTGAACAAACAGCAGAAGCTGCTAGAAAGATTATAGAACGCATGAGAGCTGCCCAGAGCAAACAGAAGAGTTACGCAGACAATAGGAGAAGAGAATTAAGTTTTGAGGTTGTTGATAATGTATTCTTAAGAATAGCTCCGATGAAGGGAGTAATGCGTTTTGGGAGGAAAGGAAAGCTGAGTCCAAGATATATTGGACCCTATGAGATTCAGGAAAGAGTAGGAACGTTGGATTATCGTTTAGCTTTGCCTCGCATTTCTCTGCAGTGCATAGTGTTTTTCATGTATCATCTTTGAGGAAGTATATTCCCAACCCATCGCAAGTACTAAGTTATGAGCCAATCCAGTTAGCACCACATTTGAGCTACGAAGAGAGACCCGAGAGGATTCTTCTTCGAGAAATTAGAAATTTAAGAAACCGTAGTATTCCTATGGTTAAAGTGCAATGGTCTAACCAATCAGAACGAGAAGCTACGTGGGAGACCGAAGCTGATATGCTTAGTATTTATCCACATCTGTTTGGTACGTAAATTTTGAGGACGAAATTCCAATAAGGAGGGTAGATTTGTAGCGTCCCAAAATCCATAGGACCACATAAATGAACCTTTTCTATTTTAAGGGTCAAATTGATATTTCAGATTTTAGTATGAGTTATTTAATTATTTGAAAGCTGATTTCTTTAGTTACAAAAGTGAATTACGACGCAAGAAGTTCCAATGCATATTTCACTCCAAGCGCAATACACGAGCAGTTTTCAGATTATGTCGAAAATGCTTTTAAAGAGAACAAATTGTATCTTTCAAAACCTCTTGGTAAAAAATTGCAAAACTAAAATATTGAGAGGGAATATTTACCAAATTTCTCAAATATAGGCATGGTATGTCTGCTTAATCATAACACCTCACCTGCCACTAATCCCTCTCCCATATAGTACTGATTTTGAGAAGCAAAGTTCATTTTTCACTTGAAAAGAAAACTCTTTCGTGTTCTCTCAAAATATTTTTAAGGAACTCGTTGTGGTTGCTCGAGGAGGATCTCTGCAGGAATCAACTGTTTTCGTGTTTCTCAGTTTAAGGCAAGTAAAAGCTGATCCTTTGCTACACCATTTAAAGCATATATTGTTTTTCCTCAAATTTATGGATTTCTTGCCTGTTTATGTTAAAGATAAAGCTATGTTTATGTTCAAGAATGTTTAAGAAAACGAAAGAATGATCGGGTTCAAAGATATGTTTATGTTTTAAAGCTTTCCAGAATGTTTTAATGAAAATATTGAGGTTTCAAAGTACCGAGCAGTTCAGATTTGAGTCATGTATGTTCAGGAAAGTTCTTCTTTCTGGTGAATGGCTACGTCTGGACTTGACTCCAAGTAATCGGTGATGTTAGGCAACTTTAGAAGTGGGTTAAGCAAGATAAAGAAAGAGGTAACAACCTCTACTTTTATAAAGAAGGAGTAGTCAGATTTCATGACAGGATCTGTGTACCCCAAGTAGACACCATGAGATCAGATCTGATGACAGAGGCCCATACAGCCCCATACTCTGTTCATCCAGGAAGTACTAAGATGTATAAGGACCTCCAGAAGTTGTATTGGTGGCCAGGAATGAAGCGAGACATTTCCAGATTTGTATCTGAATGTTTGACTTGTCAATTGATGAAATCTGAACACCAAAGACCAGCGGTATTATTGAAGCCACTTCCTATTCCAGAATGGAAATGGGATTGTATAGCTATGGATTTTGTAGTTGGTATACCTAGGACTACTCAAGGATATAACTCTATTTGGGTTATAATAGACAGACTCACTAAGTCTGCTCACTTCTTACCAGTTAAGACAACATATGACGTGAGCAGATACACAGATTTGTATGTGAAGGAAATAGTGAGGCTACATAGAGTTCCAGTTTCGATAGTATCTGATATAGATTCGAAGTTTACGTCAGCTTTCTGGAAGAGTTTGCAGAAAGCTTTGGGTACTAACTTGACCTTTAGCATAGCTTTTCACCCCCAGAAAGATGGACAATCTGAAAGGGTGATTCAGATTTTAGAAGATTTGCTCAGAGCCTGTATTGTGGATTTTTCAGAAAGTTGGGATTTAAAGCTACCGTTGGTAGAATTTGCGTACAACAACAGTTTCCAAGCTTCGATACAGATGGATCCATATGAAGCTCTCTATGGTCGTAAATGTAGAACGCCTCTTCACTGGGATGAGGTTGGTAAATGTATTGGTTTAGGACCAGATGTGGTTGAACAAACAGCAGAAGCTGCTAGAAAGATTATAGAACGCATGAGAGCTGCCCAGAGCAAACAGAAGAGTTACGCAGACAATAGGAGAAGAGAATTAAGTTTTGAGGTTGTTGATAATGTATTCTTAAGAATAGCTCCGATGAAGGGAGTAATGCGTTTTGGGAGGAAAGGAAAGCTGAGTCCAAGATATATTGGACCCTATGAGATTCAGGAAAGAGTAGGAACGTTGGATTATCGTTTAGCTTTGCCTCGCATTTCTCTGCAGTGCATAGTGTTTTTCATGTATCATCTTTGAGGAAGTATATTCCCAACCCATCGCAAGTACTAAGTTATGAGCCAATCCAGTTAGCACCACATTTGAGCTACGAAGAGAGACCCGAGAGGATTCTTCTTCGAGAAATTAGAAATTATTTTACTTATTTGAAAGCTGATTTCTTTAGTTACAAAAGTGAATTACGACGCAAGAAGTTCCAATGCATATTTCACTCCAAGCGCAATACACGAGCAGTTTTCAGATTATGTCGAAAATGCTTTTAAAGAGAACAAATTGTATCTTTCAAAACCTCTTGGTAAAAAATTGCAAAACTAAAATATTGAGAGGGAATATTTACCAAATTTCTCAAATATAGGCATGGCATGTCTGCTTAATCATAACACCTCACCTGCCACTAATCCCTCTCCCATATAGTACTGATTTTGAGAAGCAAAGTTCATTTTTCACTTGAAAAGAAAACTCTTTCGTGTTCTCTCAAAATATTTCTAAGGAACTCGTTGTGGTTGCTCGAGGAGGATCTCTGCAGGAATCAACTGTTTTCGTGTTTCTCAGTTTGAGGCAAGTAAAAGCTGATCCTTTGCTACACCATTTAAAGCATATATTGTTTTTCCTCAAATTTTGGATTGCTTGCCTGTTCATGTTAAAGATAAAACTATGTTTATGTTCAAGAATGTTTAAGAAAACGAAAGAATGATCGGGTTCAAAGATATGTTTATGTTTTAAAGCTTTCCAGAATGTTTTAATGAAAATATTGAGGTTTCAAAGTACCGAGCAGTTCAGATTTGAGTCATGTATGTTCAGGAAAGTTCTTCTTTCTGGTGAATGGCTACGTCTGGACTTGACTCCAAGTAATCGGTGATGTTAGTTAAATCATAATCTGGTTCTGGTTTGATAGGCACCACTGGTATCGTTGGTTGTCGTTCGTGATGTTGCAACACTAGTTCCACAGTCAGATTCCGTTTCTTACGCTAGCGACCAGATTCAATGTTCGAATCTGAAATTCTCATGTCTGATTTGAATTTTTACTTCAAATCTGAATTTGGTCAGATTCTACACTGTTGACCATTGACATCTGAATAACTCCATCTAATATCGTTGACATATGAGTTGACCAACTTTTAGAATATGAATTTTTCCTGTCAAATATGTTTTACACCTAAATACCATTTCTATGTTGACATCTGTTTTCCCGCTAGCAAAACAAACCCCGAAGTCCAATCTGTTACACGCTAACGATACAGTTCCTTTTGTCACATCTGTTTCAACGTTAGCGTATACCACTTCTATAGTCGAATCTGTTTTCATTCTAGAGATCTGTTTTAGTTCCCGAACATCCATTTGTTAGACAGATCTGTTCACTTCAGCGATGAGTTTCCAGTAGTCGATCTAATGCTCAGTAGGATTTTAAAGAGAAACGAGTTTCGAAAGGAAGTGAAACCCGATAATGTTTAAATCTGATTTCAACCAGATATGATTTTAAAGGAAGAAAAGTTTAGTTTTAAAGGATTTATGACATGGATAACAGACGGTCACAACGGAAGGGTGAGTAGCTGTCTGTTGGGATCCGGATCACGCCCCCCGGCGAGGCAGTGGAAGAACAAAAACATGTGCCTAGAGACGATCAATACGATAAAAACAATCAAATCTATGACATTCATAGGGTGTTAAGGTGACTACCTTGCTGGCAACTTGTGCCTGGCTCCGACCGGTTTCGTAAAGAAAACGGCACTTCACAGTATGCGGCAGTAGATATCGTCAATCAGGTCCACGACCGGAGACGGGATTCCTTCGTCAACCTGCACTAGAAGGCCTGACGAGATCTGCGCGGACGGATTCTCCTCGTCAAGATTGGCCGGAACAAATTCCGGCGCACGGCGGCGGCTTATAGAGAGGAGAGGGGGGCGGCTATCAAGCTCTAGGTTTAGGATTTAATTAAGTCTAGTGTGTTATGATTGAAGTTAAGTCTAATTAAATAGACTTGGTGATAGTCTTGGACCGGCCCAACGGGCCCGAGTCCAAACCATGAACATTACGTTCATCCCTATCACCGTGACTTCATCGTAACTCCGATTGCGACCGATCGACTCAGTTTCCGAAACTGAACACTATGATCTGAAAAACCATTTTTCAGAACCCCAGTGCAAAATGACCGTTTTGCCCCTCAACATCGACAAATCACGATTTGACCTCTGTTGACCTTTTAGGAAGTCGCACTTCCAAAATCCTCTTCATATGCTCAACACATTGAGCTGAGTATCCATGCGGGAATCTCGAATCCAGTACTTGTGTGACCCTCAATGGTTCAGGGATACAGCTAGCCGTGGGCCCACAACCATTGTGGCTCCGGAATCACAATTCCGGACTTGCCCAACGGATCATGGTAAGAGCGTCTAGCAACATCGC
>KV018642.1:0-14515 GCA_001598015.1 Dorcoceras hygrometricum
GAAAGCATATATTCAATTCTGTTTGCATGATTATATGAGATTTTAAAGAAAGGAAGATGGCTTCGGCTGTTCTTCAAAGTCAGAAAAGTTTATGCTCTGTTTTTATAAAGGTTGCGTTTTACTGTGATTTTAATCCAGAAAGTTTACAGAAAATAGTTTGATGATGTTCTAACAGTTATTTCTTAAGTTTTCTTCAGAAATTCTATCGAAGTAGCTTACAAGTAGCTTATTCGATCGTTTTCAGAAATTTCTTCAGATATTTTGAATTCTTCAGACAAAGGTAACCTTCGTATTTCATGGTTATCTATATGTTAAGAAGGAGAGTTGGTAATTGCCATCAGCCGGTAGTTTGTTCATTAACTACTAGTCTTCGGCTGTTCTTCAAAGCCAGAAAAGTTTATGCTCTATTTTTATAAAGGTTGCGTTTTACTGTGATTTTAATCCAGAAAGTTTACAGAAAATAGTTTGATGATGTTCTAACAGTTATTTCTTAAGTTTTCTTCAGAAATTCTATCGAAGTAGCTTACAAGTAGCTTATTCGATCGTTTCCAGAAATTTCTTCAGATATTTTGAATTCTTCAGACAAAGGTAACCTTCGTATTTCATGGTTATCTATATGTTAAGAAGGAGAGTTGGTAATTGCCATCAGCCGGTAGTTTGTTCATTAACTACTAGTTAAATTCAGCAGATGCATATTCAGCAGATGCTTTGCTTTCGTAAATTCAGCAGATGCATATTCAGCAGATGCTTTGCTTTCGTAAATTCAGCAGATGCATATTCAGCAGATGCTTTGCTTTCGTAAATTCAGCAGATGCTTTGTTTTCTTAATTTCAGCAGATGCTTTGCTTTCGTAAATTCAGCAGATGCATATTCAGCAGATATTTTGTTTTCTTAATTTCAGCAGATGCATATTTCAGCAGATGCTTTGCTTTCGTAAAATTCAGCAGATGCATATTTCAGCAGTTGTTTTACTTGTTTCTAAGTACTGTTCATTCTTCGTTTTCTTCAGCAGATAACGAAATTTCAGAATTTGATTCCTTATTCAAATCCGAATCATTTCAAAGATTATATTCGATTCAATTGACAGATTCAAGTAGCATTTTTATTCAGTTTTCATTTTCGCAAGCCTTTCAGAGAAATCATTTATAGTTCCTGAACATCATTAAATGAGAGAAAACCAGTAAACGTACAGAGAGAAAGAAAACAGATTTTTAGAAAGAAAATAAAGAGCAGAACAATGTTTTAGAAAATGTTTTAAGTTATGACAACTAAGAGGGTCCCCAGAAGAAGGGTGAGTGTGCGGCTGACGAACCGTATGCCCTTTCAACAGAGGAAGGATCAGGTGTATAGGTCGACGGATCTATATATCCCTTCACCATGAGCCATAGTGCTAGAAACTGATATCAGGAGTTTGATCAAGCGAATTTGGACCAAAATGTTTAAAGTGTTGTCATAATTTCAGAAGAGCGCAAATGTGATTTTAGTCACAGCTCCAGAATATGTTTAAAGAAAATGTTTTCAGAATTTGATTATGTTTTATGCTTTCAGTTTCTTTCAGAATTCTCAGATATAGATATATGTTAGTGCGCTTGTTCATTTCAAAGCGTACGCAGATTTTCAGATTTCAGTATGTATTCAGCTTTCAGTTTCAGTATCAGTTCTATTGCATGATTTTGCTATTCCAGAGTTACCTGCTGAGCCTTTGGCTCACTAGTTTTCATTGAGTGCAGGTAATCAGCAGTAGGTGTTGGAGGGAGATGATCAGAAATGGGAGGATGTGTGTATCGTGGACATCTTCAGTTGTTCTTTTCAGCTTTTGTTTTGATGTACAGAACTTTAGTTATAGTTATGTATGTTAGCAGATTTCCAGTTTCTTATTTTGTGGAAATCTGTACAAACTTGTGATGTCAAGAGATATGCTAGTCCTTCGTATTTTCATCAGCTGGTATATCTATTCAGCGTATGTTATAAGAGCAGCAGAGGATTTCGTTCCATGTTTATTATCCCTGTCCTGCTGATTTCTTTCATTTGCTATGAAAAGCGTTTATCAGCTTATTTTACTTCCGCTCACTTCATTGTTTCAATTGTTCCGCATTTCAGTAGCGACGAATTGTGTTTATTCGCAATTTAGTCCAGAATTTAGTAACGACTTTTATGTTTATTCAGATCGAAAATTTTGAGTCTTTCAATTCGAACCCCAAATTTCAAACTTTTCTTTGAGAAAAGTCTGGGTCGTTACAAATTTCTTGTGCACTTCATTTTATGCACTCTTTCACGGCAATATGGAACCTTTCAAAATCTATTATAACACACATAAAGATAAATGATCACTCAATAAATTATTGACCATGTGTGTTCAATAGTTCAATATGGAATTATTGAACTATGTTTTGGAACAAGTTGACTCGACCAAATAAAGAACTTGCTGCATTCATCCAACCATCCTGGACAGTAGTACTACTTGAGCACAATTAAACACGACCAAAAATCGATTCCATAAAGCCCGATAAGCTCGACACCTTAAAGTCCAATTCATTCGGCACGATTAAGCCCGACCAGCATGGCATCGTAAAGTCCAATATGTTAAGCACTATCAAACCTGACCAGCTAGGCAATAGTAAAATTTGATCCCCGACACCATAAAGCCCGACCATCTTGGTACCTTAAAGTCCTATCCATTCGGCACGATTAAGCCCGATCAGTTCGGCACCTTAAAGTCTGATCCGTTCGGCACCATTAAGCTCGGACAGCTCGACAACCTAAACTCCAATCCGTTTGATGCTATTAAGACCGACCAGCTTGGCACTCTAAATTCCGATATGTACAGCACTATTAAGCCTGACCAGCTCGGCACCATAAAGTCCGACCAGCTCGTCACTTTAAAGTATATCCATTTGGCACGAATAAGATTGACTAGTCGATACCTTAAAATCCAATTCGTTTGGCACTATTAAACCTGAAAGATTGGAACCATTAAGTCCCACCATCTCGGCACAATAAATCCCGACTAGCAAGGAATCCTAAATTCCGATACATTCCGAATTGTTAATATCGACCAGCTCGGCACCCTAAAGTCCGATCCATTCGTCATGATTAAGCCCGACTAGCTCGGCACTATTATGTTCGACCAGATCATCACGATAAAGAGTGACTATCTCGGCAACCTAATGTCTGATCCGTTCGACACCAGTAAGGTCGACCAGCTTGGCATCCTATCCGACCCGTTTGGCACTATTAATCCCGACCAGCTCGACACCCTAAAGTCCGATCCGTTCGGCACTATTAAGTCCGATCAGCTTGGCACCATAAAGCCCAACCAGCTCGACACCTTAAAGAAGTTTTGTTTGGCACGATTAGGCCCAACAAGCTCGGCACCATTAAGTCCGACCAGCTCGATATCCTAAAGTCCGATAGTCTACACCATTAATCCTGACCAGCTCGACACTCTAAATCCCGATCCATTCGGCAATATTTTGCCCGATTAGCTCGACACATAAAGCTCGACCAACTCGACACCTTAAAACCCGATATGTTCAACACCATTAAGCTCGACCAGTTCGACATCATTAAGCCCGAATAGCTCGGCATTATGAAGTCCAATTATTATTGGAAATCGCCTCGGACAGCAAGCTTTACTTGATTAATCTGCCGGTGTCAGAAGAGCTTTCTTAGCTAAAGGGTCTCCTCGGCTATTTTTGTTTCGTATGACTCTTACTTGAACCATTTCAAAGTTCTGTATTGTTCTCCCACACTTAGTCATTTTCAATTATGGAACCGAACTGGGTCAATTTTTTACTCGGGCATTGTACTCCCACACTATCATTCCTCGGGTCCCGATCATTACCCCAAATGATCCTAAACTTCAATTCTTCATCTAGGACCTGTCGGGGGAATACTCTTGATACCTTGTATATCACCTCAGGACCCGAGAACCTAGGACAGAGGACTGGGGACCAAGGACCGAGGAATTTTACACCTTCAGCTACAGGCGTCGGGAGTCAGGTTAGAGACCCGAGGAAAGGCCCTTGAAATCTCACAGAAACTAAAAGAGAACCAGCCGTTGCGCATCAAAGATCAAAACCAGACGCAAGCTACAGTACATACAATCGAGAACTACAGTAGTTTGTACACCCAGACGCAAGCTACAGTGATCCAGTCGCAAGCACTTCAAGACCAACGTCTGGACAACCAGCTGCAAGCATATCTTCACCAGTTGATGTACCAGTCGCAAGCTATAGATGAATTCAGAAGTAGCGCGAAGAAATTGAATAGATGAATTCAGCAGTAGCGCAAAGACAGAAGAAATCAGCTGTTGCGATTAAGATATCAGCAGAAGATTAATCCAGTCGCAAGAGACAGAGTGTCCAGGCGTGAAGAGTGAAGTCTGGACAAGTTGCAATGAAGGTGAACCAGCTGTTGCGCGAAGTGTTGTGACGAAGAAAAGACAACAGCTGAGCAAACAGCTGTTGAACAAATTGTTGGAGCACATTCAGCTGTTGGGATGCAATCAACGCTCAAGATGGAAAGAATCAATGGCTGAAATAGAGTCGTGCAAATGCCTTAAATCAAGGGGACAAGATTTGTACTATTCTGGGAAATAGTACAATATACAGAGGAGCATTGCACAAATTTGGGAAGGAGACAAATTGGCCTTGACAAGCGCAGAATGGATTTGAACTAGTATTCACTTGGATCATCAAGAAGCGTATCAGAGAAAGCTGTATCATTGTCCTGTTGCCCCATGGAATGAAGGAAGAAGATATTGACATGGAATTGTTCCCCGGACTTACAACTTCCAATAAGAATGATATTTGCCTTGTGCGAAAAATCTATAATTATGTCTGTAAGATCAACTAGTTCACTATATACATCAATATCTGAGAATTAAATACTATGAGCTTTGTAATGAATATGTTATGTTCTCGTTTCATAAAATACCGCGAGCCTTGTAATAAATATGTTTCAATCCATTTCTTTCTCATTTCTTAGTTTTTTTCATTTTCAGTTCTTTTTTAATTGGATCACAGGTAAAAAAAAGACTAAAAATAAAAAATATATAAGTTATAAACTAAAATGAAATAAACAAATTACGAGATCAAAAATAAAGAAAAAGAATAAGCAATTTACAAGACTAAAAATACAAAAATAGGACCAAAGTGAAAAAAATATTCAAATTATAGGAATATATTTGTACTTTTCTTCATTGAAACTTGTTTAGTTCTTCGTATAAATAACCATAATTAGTTTAATCTGTAACTATTCACAAGCAATAGTCAAATGATATTTATAATTATATTACCACTTGGACATTCAAAAATTACAAAATCTGTTTTATTCATCAAATTTTCAAAGCTTACCATACGTCACAAATTCTGTTCGTACACGAAATTTTATTTTGTCAAAGTGGACATTTATTTTATCCATACTTATTTAATTTTTATAACTATGAAAAAACGTTGTGCAAATAAATTTTATAATGAGTTATGGTTACATTATTTTGTCTCCGTAAGTTATGGGGCACTTCCATGAGTCAAGTGTCGCAATATTAGGATCGCATAATATGTCCGAGGGGAATAACATATTATAAAAACTTTTTAAGTCATGGAGTTGTAATAATCCCAATTCTTGAAAACTCGAGCATCGAAAGATTATATCTAATTTGGTTTCAAATAGCGGAAAATATCACTTCGAACAGATTTTATTTTTGCACCAAACTGAGTATCAATCATACGACAAAACATAGGAAAAATGGATGACACATCAGATTTTGATCGTAGCATATATACCCATGTAAAAGGCGTGTGATCATCAACAATTGTAAGAAAGAAACGATATCCATCAACAGAAACTTGGGAAAAGGGGCCCCATATATCAATATGCATCAATTCAAAGGATTGAGCAACCATTTTATTATGTGATTCAAAAGGTAAACGTTTTGCTTTGATAGGTGAAATACATGACAGGATTTATTTCTACGTTATCACTATCAAAATGAATAACACCTTTCAAGCTAGAAAGTATATTGGGGGAAGGATGGCCCATTCGTAAATGCCATAGTTCAGGTTTAGAAACAGAAACATTACAGATATACGAAGTGGATTTCACCAGCACATATAGGTTCCCAAGTCTTTTACCCGTCCCAATCATCTTGGTCCTTTTGATATCCTGAATTTGACAAGAATCAGCAGTAAAAGATACTGAATGTGCAAGGCTATTAGTAAGGGAACTGACCGATAACAGATTGAATTGGAAATCAGGGACATAAAGAACATCATGAAGGATTAAATCATTGTTAAGAATGACAGAACCAATAACCGTGACTTGTATGGTAAAAGTGTTAGGTAATGTAATCTTTGAATTAACTGTCCTAGAGGAATGAAACATAGACAGAGAACAGCAAATATGGTGAGTTGCCCCTGTGTCCAATACCCAATCAGTTTGTGCAATGAGAGGAATGTGTGAAACAGTAAGCATATACCAGTGATGCACGAGATGGTGGATTATTGTTGTTGTGGTTCAGCCTGGAGGTTAAGGCTATGCCCGTACTGAAGCTTAGAACTCAGGAACTCAATAAGTTGTTTGCACTGGCTTTGAGTTAGAGTATCTTCAGGTGCATTCATCCTGCACATTACTAGAAATTTGATGGACTTGAGCATTACCTTGAGATGGTTGCTGTTTAAGTTTAGGATGTCCTGGAGGATAACCATGCAGTTTATAGCATTTGTCAACCGTGTGGTTCCTTGTGGGAATAACTTTCCCGATTTCACGGATTCGATTCTCGTGTGGAGTATATTCCCCGCTGAAATTTTGTGGGGGTATGCTCTGGGAATTAGTCCGTTATATGGGTCCTCTCCCCCGAGCCCCTGCCTACTCGTGCATATCCCTCGATTTACCAACCTGTATGGGTCAAGGGGCCTCTGACCTATATAGGAGGTTAGCCCATTAATGGATTAACTTTTTCAAAAAAAAAAATATTAGCTTATTTGGCGGGCAGATTTAATACGAAGTGCATACGCGAGTTTAGTGATGTCATAGGAAATGATTGGGTAGCATTATATTTATAAGCTGCCAAATTATTTGTAACTCGATATTATTAAACATATTTATATATGCAATCCACTTTAACAAGAAACTGATTTTTCTCTTTTTAATGTACAACAAAAACGTTTGAATCAGGACCGAGCTAAAGGTTGGACGCATTCGTTGCCAGTACCCCCTCAAATATTTTAATGAATTATTTTATTCATTTTTTTTTAATGTAGATGAACAAAATTATTAGCTTTGACTAAACAGAACTATAAGCCACAAACTAAAATTAGTATCTGTACTTACTTAAAAGATATACATAATTTTACCAAATTTTAAAACATCGGTGAATTCGAATTACATAGTTGGGTGATAAGAAAAAAACTAAATCTAGTCAATGATTGGGAAGAAAATTCATGGAGTGAAAATTTTTGTTCACTGACCTCGTTATGTCCATAGGCGGACGGGAACTGTACGTTCAACCATAGAAACTATAATTTCATCATTTTATATTTTACAATCATTAATCATTAGTAGAGCATTGATAAGATTTTATTTTATGGATTTTTGGTGTTAAAAAAGTGATCTGATCTAAAAATATAGCCATCATGCATCAATCACTCATATTGCACCAGTTCATCGGTTTAGCCACATGCGCAGAAGTTTCAGAGGAAACAAGAACAACCATGGCAGCTTAATGTAGAACCATTGTGAAAAGAATTTGAATTAAATGGTCCTTGACAGAAATAAATAAAAAAATGTTAGAAATAAACACTTTTAGATAATTATTGGTCAGCTAGATTTGGATTAATCAAGAGAAGTATATATGGCTTAGATAATTTATGTGAAAAATTTGTAGTATGTTACTTTCAGTATAAAAAAGTGGACTGAGTTCGATAAATTTACGTATGAATCGATTCTTTTATGATTTGGAATATGTGACAGAGCATGATGTTGTAGCCAATTGATTAGTAAATAAACTTTATAATGTACTTTAAAGCGGTCAATGATTCTTCTACACATAATTTTATGATATATCAGCTGGTGTTTTAGAAGTTGCAAATTGTAATTATTGGTATTTTGGTTCCATGAAGGATCACAATGTTTTTGTTTCTTAATTAGCATAATGATCATGTATTTAGAATCTAGAGATATTCATGAGTAAGATGTAATAAAATGGAATTCAAAGACATTCATAATTATGATCAGCAAATGCTTCCATGGTCACTCGAAAATTTGGAGAATTTAATGCACCAGGTTTGTACGATTGATGTGACGATCCCAAGATAATTGACTGATCATCTTAGCATCCACAAAGGTTGGCACCAACTCTACAGCATAAAAACTTTTGGAGTTGTCATATCAACCATCATTTCACAAAATTGCTGCATTAAATACTCCCGAGTTGATCGTCCGGATGCCTCGACTCATCTTAAGATGTTGGGTCAATAATCATGGAAGCATTTAATGATCTATATTTTTAAAATAACGATTGATGTCACCTCAAATGATCGGCTAATCATCTTAAGCTCAAACAAGGTGGACACCAAAGAGTTCACGGAAGACATATGCTCTTATGATCGAAAAACGGATTTAGAGTTTAGAGGAAGGTGAATAAACTCTAATTGCGGACTTTTATATTTTAAAATAATTTTGGAATCAACTCTATTAAAAGTTAAGTTCTTGCACTCAATCCGATCTGTTTTTTTGTTGAAATAAGTAAATATGCGAAAAGATCGCAATTGAGTAGGGAACTTGAACAGTGGTGCGTGTAAAAGGAAACAGTAAAATAAATAAGACAGTCGAGTTTGTTTATGGAAGTTTGAAGCAACACTTCTTCGTCTCCTCTTTTTCCAAACTGGAAGGTTATCAACTAGACTTTGATCTAGAATACACAATATTCTAATACACTCAGTCAGACAACATTCGATCTGAACTCCTAGTATCACTCGACAAACAGCACACACGTTATAGAAATTAGAATACAACACATAGGCTACTAAAACAAATTCGAAAAGAGGCTTTTTATAATGTAATTTGTTTTGATACAAAGCCTGTAGTATTCAACACCCATCTGAGATATTTTACAAAAGATTCAAATGAAACAATGAATAACAATCTTCTGATTGAAAATATAAATTTGCAAGTGCGGTTGCTCAGATTGCGTGGGTTGTCAAAGGCATCGTGTCTATCATCTGAACTTGATCTTCCTTTTATACTCTTGGAATTCAAAATATCTGGTAACACATCTTTGATCGTCGAATATTTCAGCACGCAACCTATTGGACGGGTACACCTCCGTGGCTAGGGAGTTTAAATCAATAACTTAGTTACAATATTGACTTAATACAGAAAAACAAAATTCATGTAGAGACTAATTATAGTAAAAAAATGTGCAGGGATTTTACTCATATGTTCCCTATTTTTAATCTTTAATTTTTAGAAATAGTTCCTAAATTTGTTAAAAAAGCTCGATCTGGAATTTCCTTCTATTTGGCTTGATGCAGTTTATTTTCAAGCCAAGTTCACACAATGTAACCAAGGACAATATGAAATGAGAATATTAGAAAAGGTTTTAATTTAGAACCAAAGTGCAAAGTTTAGGACAATGTTTTGGATTGGATTTTTATTTGATTTATATTCATATATGGTCATACCATGATTTCATAAATTATTAAAATTTGAATTATTAAAAAAGAAGAAAATTTACACCAAGACATGACATTTGTTTTGTCTCTATTGCGTATATCTTTCTATATATATATATATAAATATATATATGATGCTATATAGCGAGGATTAAATAATCGACTCAGTATAAATATAACAACATTGCCGTTGAAACTCGGCTTGCAGCATTGATTTGCATCACTTCCATCTCCAATGGCGAATATTAACTCACTACCCTCAACTGTCAATGTTTCGAACTTTATATCGGTGAGGCCTTGGCTTAAAGACGAAGATCGAAGCACTCGTTACAGTATATGGAAACACCAGATGCAATGTCTACTCGAGAGCCAAGGCTTGCTGGGTTTCGTCGACGGCCATATCCCTCCGCCATCGCTGCCTGAGGAATCTGAGGAGCAAAAGCTTTGGAGAAGAAACGACAGGCTTATCAAAGGATGGATTTTAGGTTCGATCGGGGAAGATGCGTGCGCTGCGATGCTGAGATTGGACAGTTCCAGGGAAGTTTGGCTGGAGCTGGAAAACTTTTTCTTGAGTCGGATCCAAGACGATAATAACCTGATATCGGATTCTTCTCAGAATCGACGAGCTGGTGGAGTTACGGCAGGAGACGAAGATGGTATGGTAGAACTTCAGTCTGAGGCACCCAAGAGTGTTCTTTCTCTGCCGAATATGAGCGGAGCTTGTAAGTTACTATTATTTCTTGAATATATATTTTATGTCCAGATGATATGGGGAGATTGATTTAATTAATCGTATGTCGTGCATGATCATTCTACAACCCATATACTCATGTCTTAATCGATTTATTGGAACAAATTCAATGATAAAAATCGGGATATGCGTGACAATTCTAAGAAGAAAATAATGTTTTAAACCTTTGGTCTAGTCGCCATTAAAGTTTATATTCCACTTTTAATCTGAAATCATAGTTATTTTTCAGCTGAAACAGTGATGTGCCACAAACAGTAATATTAAATTATTACTTCATGGTTTTACTAAAACGACTGTAGTTACATGTGAATGTGTTGGCTTAGCCCAAGCCCACACATATACATCCAAACCCTTTCCTCTACATTTGTGTTGTCCCGTTGTGTGTTGAGTGGCAGACAAGGAAAAGAAGAATAGGGAAAAGCTGAAAGATTCTCTAACCCTTTATTAAACATATGCGATTAGGGTTGGTTCGGTACGATATATCGAATTTTTCAAATCATACCGTATATCGTACCGAAACTTTCGGTATTGAAAAAAATGATAACGATATCATACCGTTTTTTCGGTATATCGAAAAATCGATATACCGAAAAATGCGATATTAAAAAATGATACCGTACCGTACCGATTTACCGATACCGATTTTATCGAAATTATGTATCGGTATTTCGATATATACCGAAATATACATGTATACCGAAATATATATGTATATCGAAATATATATTAATATATATGTATCGGTATTTCGAAATACCGAAAATACCGAAATGTTTTAAATTTATACCGATATCGTTACCGAAATTGCCGGTACGGTATCATATCATACCGAAAAATTTTGGTATACCGAATTTTGCGATATTTTCGGTAAAATTCGGTTCAATAAGCACGGTATACCGATATTTTCGGTATTTTAACCCACCCCTATATGCGATGTCCCTTCATATATAATATATCAGAAGCAAAAAGTTCTCCAACCCCCTAGCCACCAGCTTCGTTCTTTCTCGCCGTAATCCTTCATCCCTCGTTCTGTCTTAGATTCTTGCTGGACCATGTTTCTCCGGGAGGTCTAGGTGACATCTCTTGAGGGAGTATTGAGAGATTATGGGTTTGGGTGGGCTTGTGTGTAGTAGGCTGCCGGGGAAGCCTTGCGCTTGTGTACAGTAGCTCTACTGGGTTGGTGAGGGCTGCGGTCTTTGTGACCAGGGGGGTTGCTGTGGTCTTTGTGACCAGTGGGTTGTTGCTCCGGTGAGAGGTGTGATCAGTGGTTGGGTTCTCTATGAGCGGTTAGTACCAGTGGGTTGTTGCTCCGGTGAGAGATGTGTACCCATGGCTGGTTCTCTGTGAGCGGTGTGTTCCAGTGGCTTGTAGCTGTCTTTGTGTGAGCAGTTGTGCCTTGGACTGTTCTGGGGCTAGGTTCTGGAGGCTGCTGGTTACCTCTGTGAGTAGCCGCCACCTTGTGTTGTGGCTGGCCGTGTGTGCTCAGAGCGTTTCCCCCCTCTGTGTGTGAACCAGTGGCTTTGTTGGGTTACCTCTGTGTGTAGCCACTGTCCCGTGTAGTGGCTGGACTGTGTGTCCAGAGTGTTTACCCCTTCGGTCCTTGTGTATGGTCCGTGCTTTGGTTGTGAAGCTTGTGTCATTGTTATGGGTCTGTTCATTGGTGACTGAGCCAAGCTATAGAATCTGTCGAAATCTGATCTCGGTTGTTTCTTTGTGCTTGCATTAACTTAACAGTGTACTAACGTGGACACTGTGTGTGAAAACCCGGAAATTCAGTTAACAAAAAAAAAAAATTCTCTAGCTGGTCGAAATTCAGCAGTAGCGCCTGTTGGTGAAAGCTGATCAGCAGTTGATGGCGCGAGAATGAAACGTCGTCGTTTCGTGGAACCAGCAGTTGCGCGTCGAATTAGTTACTGAAGCGGGAAGGATGATACGTCATCGTTTTGTGTAGTGACTACGCAAATTCAGCAGTTGGCCATTCGTGATCAGCAGACGAAGAAGGATCAGCTGGTGCGAGAAGACCAGCTGGAGAGCTAAACAATGATGACGTCAGCAGTAACGTCAGCAATCAGCAGAAAGCTACAGCGCAAACCAGCAGTTGGTACTGGAAGTTAGCGATAGCAAAACGATGTCGTTTGAATAAGTCGATACGACAGTGTTTCGCCTTCACGCTAAAGATTCAGCAGATGACTTGTGCGATGATTAAAAACCAACAGATAGCTACAGGTATCTCGAATCAGCTGTTGCAAGAGTCCAGCAGGTACATTACTTAAAGATAACCAGCAGGTACTTGTCAACGATATCAAAACGGTGTCGCTTGAATAAGTTGACACGACAGCGTTTTGACTTAACGCTAAGGATCAGTCATTGAGTTTGAAAAGAAATCAGCTTTGACCAACAAAGAATTCAGCAGATGGACTTTTAGCAAGGCAAATCCAGCAGCTGACGACTTAGCGACGCAAATTCAGCAGCGACGCAAATTCAGCAGCAACGCAAAAATTCAGCAGCGACGCAGGCGTCATCTTCTCCATGAAAATTTCAGAATTCCTCGATGCGAAGCAAGATTGTTGTACAGAAAGCTTCATGCCGCAACAAGGTTGTTTTGGCTTCCTTTACTATGTGCAAAGGAAGGTGGAGTTTCTTGTTGTGGGCTGTGTGCTGCAACCGGAACCAGTTGGGGCTGCTTGCTTCTCTTTCAGTGAGAATCTGTGCCCCTACTTTGGCTGTGATGAAACCAAATGTGACCCTGGACTGGAAGATTCGCTAGAGCTCGGAACTTGGATCAAGGTGGAGAATGTGAATGTGTTGGCCCAAGTTATGTTGCTGGCCCGATTCACCTTTGCACTTCTTAGCCCAAGCCCACACATATACTGTTAGAGTAGGTGCCCAACTAGCCAACTTGTGGCGTGTGGGTTCTTGTTGACTCTATGTAAAACGATCTTTATTTATGAAATTCGCATTCTTTTATGGCATTCTTTATCTTCATTATTATGATTACAATTGTTGGATAAAGATCTTGAATGCACTATAGTGTATGTTAGATGTGATAGTGGATATGATGGCTATCATGAGACACATCTAATAGTCACTGAGTATTCTAAACTTATTCCTAGTCGATTGTGTCGTCAAAATGAGGATAAGGCCGCCCGAGTTTGAGACTAGCATCTGCGATGTGAAGTACCACGTTTCATTGGTAGGGAACATAGTGATGTTCTGAGCATACAGATGGGTAGAGACCTGGTGATCTATCGAACTACCCTCATTCGAAATTTTCAAGTGGTTACCATTTGTCGAGTGGATTAAGTCCGAGGTCTTGGTTGTACAGATTAGCCCTTATTACTTGAAACATCATTGAGACTCTACATGATAGGTGCCTCACTTTGACCCGTTTACCGACTCAGTTGGGGTCATCAGGTGGCGGGGTTGGGTGAGGTCCCGATGCATGTAGGAGTCGATGCTTCGTTGTCGAGGATTCACCGCTCTCCTTTGTGCGTGGATATCCTATATTATCTGAGCAGATAATAGTGTGATAAATCTCTGACCAGAGTACTAGATGTGTTTTGGGTAAATGAGTTTACCTAGTAACAAATACGATGTCACTATTTGATCTCCAAGATGTATGTATGGTTGTTGTATCTCTAGCGACTTTCGATTTACCAATGATCGTTGATCTGATCGGGATATTTGAGTTGAAAGGATCGTACTATACGCTAACCATGACCGACTGGTTCTTGCAGGAACTATCAGTGATACCTAGGGGATCATGGGGCGATGTTGCTGGACGTTTTACCATGATCCGATGGGTTAGTCCGAAAATGTGGTTTCGGAGTCACAAATGTTGTGAGCCCACGGTTAGCTGTATCCCTGAACCATTGAGGGTCACACAAGTACTGGTTTCTCAATTCCCGTACCGAAATTAAGCTCAATTTGTTGAGTATAGTAGGAGGAAGGATGGAAGTGTGACTTCCTAAAATTAAATAGGGTGAAAATACGATTTCCTTAAGCTTGGACTAGTATGACTATCCTTAAAGCTTATAGGGGCCTAAGTGCTATTTTGGATTAGGTGGTCCGAAAAATTGTTTTCGCATCA